>CM052127.1:12157662-12167887 GCA_028454245.1 Halictus quadricinctus
GTGTTATATGAACTTGAGGAAAGAAACTTGTAAAGAAGGGACTTTTTGAGACTTACTGTTCCAAAAATGTTGTACTTCCTTGAAAGGATCGATTCCAGAGGTCATTCGAAGTAACTTTTCCCTTTGCGAAAATGTTCTCCGCGGCTTCGTTACGTAGCTATTAACGAAAAGCACGGACGAATCAGAGCGCGGCTAGAACGGACAGCTTCTGGCTCGACCAATGCCGACGCCGCGCTCAGCGGGACCAATCGCCGAGCTGGAATCCGTCCGCTGTGGCCGTGCCCTAATTGGTCTGTATTTTTCGTGAATAATTCTTTAACTAAGCCATGGAATTATCTCTTTCAAGGGAGTGCAGTCTTTTCTCGATATATGTCGCAAATACCTGGCTTATAAAAGTCGCAGAACTATCCCCACTACCGCGGGATGTACCTCGGACGCCGAGGAGTGTAAACATAATTCTCGATATATGTCAACAATATCGGCCAGGAGGTACTATTCTTTCGGGGCCTGCGGTAGTGGGGATAATTTCGCGACATTTATCATCCAGGTCTTGGCGACATATATAAAGAAATGACTGTAAACATTTTTGGGGCACCCTGTATAATAATTTTTTGTGAATGCAAAATTTCAATAATTCTGAAATAGAAAGTCTGGGATCGGCCATTTGACTAGTGGGTTGG
The DNA here is from genome assembly GCA_028454245.1 of Halictus quadricinctus. NCBI lineage: Eukaryota > Metazoa > Arthropoda > Insecta > Hymenoptera > Halictidae > Halictus > Halictus quadricinctus. Next base: position 12,158,343 of record CM052127.1, read on the forward strand.
TTAACATGAATTCAGTGAAGAAAGATAAACTATTGTAGTAAGAAAAATGTTTTCGCCCACAGTCGATCAATTTCGATTCGACGGTATTGTATGATCGATCAAAGTAGCATAATATTTGTTTGCATTGTTGATAGCGGGAGATCGTTTATTTAGAACACTCTCGCTGCTCGGGGAGCACGTCTGCGCGCCAAAATATGGTTACACCACGAATTATTATTTAAGCGCCGGAGAAAGTCCATGACAAATCGGCGGCCAACGTTTTTGGCAGGCAGAAGACTACCAAATCTCTCTCGGCATCGAAAATTCGTCTGTCCCCGTCCCCTTCCGACAGAATATCACACGGAGATCTACTTTATGAGAGCTCGAAACTGCCAGACAACAATTTCACCGTTCCTACTTCCTATTCTATGTAGAAATCAATGCGTTACCGCTCGACGAAGAACATCTGACAGTTTTAAAGCGATTTCTATCACGATAGCAATTACTGGACTCGCAGATTGCGAGCATTCATTACCAAAATGCGTAGGTGAAATTTCGAAACAGTAGAAACCTTGTTGAACTGTTATTTTTCAATTTATTAAAGCTGCTCGAGACAGAAAGAGATTTCTATTTGGCTCCCGTAGCCTCGAATCGATGCAGAACATTTTTACTTTGCATGAAGGTGTTCGCAGTCTACTAATTATGGTTTAGAAAATTCTGTTTTTGCTGGGGAAGTGGTAGGCAATCGCACAGGCTGCCTTCTGTTAGCCAACATTTATTAGTATGGACGTTTCTGAATATTTTTATTAGTTCGCAGGTGTTATTAATGTTAGTCGGTTCACAACGTTATCGTTAGAGCATTAGATAATTTTATATTATTTTCAGTCCCTTAAATATATTAGAAAAGAGAATAACTTTCCATTTCACTGTAGTTTGTTGCAAGTCAGGTAGAAAGTTTTGTATAATAATTATTATTAACGTCTCGAAATTTGTTCGAGGAAAATTATCAAGAATAATATTGGTGGAAATATTCTGCATAAGTCAATCAATTTTATTCTCAAAATAAATTTTTGTTAGAGATGTGTTTTATATTATTTCAACGCGCCATTTTTCCTCTTTCGCATCTTGAATATTTTAATTTACATAACAATTTCCTTCACTTCGAGTCAAGAATTGTGTCAAGTGTCAAATTAGAGAAGAAGAACGAACACTTAACCCAGATATGTTCTCCTGTGCGAATTTAATTAAGAAGTTAATCAAATTGCGGAAAATTCGACTCGATTTCTTAAACTCGAAACAAAAGAACCAATCAATCAAATTAAAAAATTCGGGACACGTTTGGAAAAGGAAAAACGGGCCCGTAGAATGGCACAGAAAAAATAAGCAACAAAATTGTAGACAACATAATATTGTGTTTGATGAGACTTAAGCGTCAGCTTAATAATATTATGAACAAGAGTAAAGAATAAATTAATTTTCCCACGCGTTTTAACGTCGAATAATTAGCGGCGGCTTACGAGGTAGAATGCGGACGAATACTTTCCAATTACCCACACTCGGCTCGATTAGATATCGATTTCTTCTCGATTTCTTTCGCGCTTGTGTATCCCGCGGCCCATTTCCACGATCGACGCCGAAAAATCGAGCGATTACACGGGTTTTCTCTTCATGCTCCTGTTCGGAGACACAATGGCCGGCGTTTATCCTGCTCCTTTTCTTCTCTACAGTTAATGGCCTCGGTTAATTGTCCGAAATCGCTTCCCAGCCGCTCGAGGGAGCGTGCGGAGCGAGCAAACCGTGCAAAATCACGGGCCGAGACTTCTTCTTCTTCGAAACTGGCTCGCGGAAGACACGAAGAAATTCTTTGTTCCGGTGATAATTACCTCACTCTTCGCTGTCTTGCCACGGATACTCTGACAGGAGCGAGATTTTTTGCAAATTAACCCGATTATTCCATTCTTATTAATAGACCGTGGGTCTTTATGTAAAACAGCCTCCACCAATTACAGGAGAGAGGAGTTACATAAAAATTGATTTCTTCTCTTGATTATTTTAATAGGTTGCAAACAATGCACCAGTAATAACATTCAGCTGATGTTTCTTCCATTTTGTCTTTACTGAAATTATTAATGAAGGATATAAATTTCTATTGACCTCTAGTCACTTCTACGAAGAATGAAGTTGTCTGTAATTAAATCTCCGTATACTCTCTCGATATATGTCAACAATACTGGTCTTGCTAGCGACATATATCGTCCAGGAGACAGACTCAAGCCGAGTTATGTTTACACTTCTCAGTATCCAAGGCTTCTCGAGCTTCGCGGCCCCTCACGGGGTACACCCCGCTGTAGTGGGGATAATTCCGCGGCGTTTATCATCCAGGCCTTGGCGACATATATAGAGAAAACATTGTACAGTATTATTCCGACACAAGACAACGCTTTTTATTTCGAAATAAGAAGATCCCTCTTCCTCTTCTTCGTCTGAAATACGACGAAAGCCGGTCCCGTGCCATCGCCTTATATCGGAAGAAAACTCCAATGAGATATCAGCGTGGGTCAGAAATGACTCCGATATAGAACTCGCAGGAGTCCGAGGGTTAACCAGACCCTTGATTTGTCCGTGCCAGTGGAAAACAATTGACAGTGAAAAAACTATAAAATAAATAAAAATAAAAAAACATTCTTACACGTTAATTTTATTCTCTCGCGTCGAAGCTCGGTAGTTCTTCAATTAAACAATAATCGATGGGCACGTTTAGAAAGAGAATCTTGAAAAAAAAAAACGTTTCACAAATAGTGAAACTACTGCTTTTACCGATCCTGTTTTACTTTCCAAGGAATCGTGAATTAAAATCAACGCGGGTCGCTATAAAGCACTTGATTCTCTCAATGCGAAATATTAAGATTTAAGTGGAGTCAATATAAAGATAATAAATTACAGTCGAATTAAAAAGTAAAAGTCAATGGTTTGCAGATATAATTTTCTCGGTGGAGATTAAAATTGGTGATTTCTAGATTTTATCGTAATTAATTTAGTGGGTTTCAGGAAATGACCGGAGGCCGAGAGATTGATAAGTGATTAACGAGAATGCGATTGGTAGGAAGGTTTTGAACACCGTGCACGAAGAGACAACGGGCGCCTTCGGTGTGTCGCATAAGAATTTCAAGCGACGAACAAACACGGACACGACGGAGGAGCAGCGTATCGGAAGATTGGGTCATTTAATGGGTTGTCTTGCTCGTCGTTTGCCTACACCGATGTCAATTTAACGAGAAACTTTCCACCCGCGCGACAAATAATAATTCAAACTTTCTTTCTCTGTGCTCGCCTCCTCCGGAGGAACGATGTCGACACTGCCGATGAACCTCGGGCAATCGTTTCTGTTTTACGCGATCGCCGATGCCTTTTTTCGAACACACCCACACCCTCGTCGATTCATACCTGTTACTTAATAATTCCCCGTTTGTCGAATCGCTTGACCGTATTCTTAGAATTCCTATAGGTATTACTATAGGCCTACTTTCGTGGGCCTGTGTCGCAGTGCAAGTTCTCCTTGTTTAAATAATTGTGTCACTAGACTGCGAATTTTTATGTATTTGTGGTAGGCATGCATTTATGGAATACAAGGGAGCGTGCCTTTTAATTAAAATGAAGAGCCAAGACTCCGTAGATTCGCGATAAGGTAGGGTGACCACGTTACCGACACAAATAGGTGAAAAATGGTTTTACGTGCCTCAACCTTTCGTCCTTATATGAGAATATTTTTCGCTGGGAAAGGGCTCGTTCGAAAGAGGAAGATTCAATCTAGCGCGCGCTGGTCATGAACTGACGAGATTATGCAGATATGTGGTAATATCAGCGTTAGAAGTATGCCACAAATTGACGATGTGCATGCCGCGGAATCCAAGCATTTTTACAAGCATTTGACGCATCCTGTTTCTTTCTAAGGTAAAATATTCTTGTTGCTATATTTAATTATATTCGTCATTTACAGGTATAATAGCTGTTTTATCTAGGGCTAGAGAAATAAGGCACAAAGATTGCGTAAATAATTTCAAAAAAATATTTAGAAGCCACAAGAGAGATTAGCTTCTGATTCATCTAGTTCAAGGTAAGCAGAAGAATTTCCAAGAACGTCTGAAGAGATCCTCTAGCTGTTCCGTCAATTAAAGATTGAAGATGATTCACAGAAGAGAATCCATCGAAGGACGCTCATATACCTTCGATCGATCGGTTTTCCGTCTTTTAAGGAGACGCCATCTTGTCTTCGTCTTCGCGTTCTCAAATTTTACATTTTAGAAACTGTAAAAGACGAATTAAATCAACTTGGGACTCATGGTGGACGAATTCCTCACCGAAATTGAAGTTTCAAACAACGATAAAAATCAAGTGAAACTATTATCTGAAGGTGCAGATAAGATTTGGTAGACATTTAGATAAAAATACAATGTAAAGAACGGAGCTTAAGACCATTGACTGAAAGATTCATTCGATAGGAAGACTAACGAGCAAAGTTAGAAGACGATTCTCGATTTTCTGTTCTAAGAGGGCGGGCGCCATCTTGTCTTCGCCTTTGAGCTCCCCTTAAATTTAATGCTTCATAAATTCCAAGAACGAATTCCTCACCGAGATTAAAGTTTCGAACAACGTCAAACATCAGACAAACGACAATGTCAATCTGAAGATGAAAATGAGGAAGAAGTGGGGGTTATTTAACCAAAAATACAACAAATTGGCGACTATTGAGTAGATGGCAACCCAGTTTCATTTTCTCATCGTCAAAGGTAGAAAAGAATTCCTCCACGTTACAATCATGGCGGACCACTCAGTGAAATCAAGGTTTCCAACAACGTCAAACGTCAAATAAAAAATCACTAAAATACGAAGGCGAAGATAAGGACGAATGGGGGGCCCATTAAAATGAAACAAAACGTAAACAACAGAATTGGAGGGCCGGTGAGTAAAATTTACTTAATTTACATTTACTGATAACCCAGTTTCATTCCTCGCTCGCCACTAAGACTGTGTTCAGGCTGTCTCGTGGATCGGGCCATCAACTTTTGAAGAAACGGTGGATCGAAGGACGGTATCCTTCCGATCGGTCGATTTTCCCGTCGTAGGAGACAGAGAGAAGAGCCGGAGTGAACAGAGGCCGGTGTTGGGTGCTGGTGGGGGACACACGAGAGAGTTTTACCTACCGAAATGAAACTACTCGCCGCGCCGGAGAAAGTGAGAGCAGCCGAGGTAGCGGACGGTGGGCACCGACGACGAGCAGGCGACCAGGGCTCCTCGAGACGAGAGGATAGACATGGTGCGAGCCCTCGATCGCGCGGATCCTCCGAACCCTTCGAGACAGTCTTCCGGTTGATCGGTTCCTCTCGATCACCAACGTCACCTATCCTCGAGCAGAGGGAACTTGGATCTCGACCTGGAAGAACCGCAGAACCCTCTTCTTCAGTATCGAGTTAGCTCGAAGAAGCTTGAAACCTCTTCAAACAGCTCCAAACAGCTTCAAACAACCTCGAACAGCATCGTCTCGACATTTCAAAAGAAGAGTCTGTCAGCCCTGGAAGAGGATACAGTGTCAGAAAGTCAACGCGATGAAGAGAGTCAGGTGACCGTGAAGCTCTCCAACGGGAAGATCGCGATCGATAGATCGTGGCTGGCCGCGTGTGACCGATTCGTGTGAGGAACCCCGGGGTACAGGACACAGCTTTGCTCCACTCGTTGTTGTGTTATGGTTGTGAGGACTGTTCACGGTAGGCTTGGAAGAAAACGAGGAAGAAGAAGAGTGGCTGGAAGGATCGACGAGATCAATTCTCCGTGAGGCACTGGGAAGGCTGAGGACGTTCGCTGGGAAAGGATTATTTCGGTCTGAGAGATCGGTAAGTCGATCCTCTGTTTTCTATGTCGGTTGCATGATCGAGAGACCAGTGGCGATCTGTTTTCGATCGCTCGAAAGGATCTATTTCTTTGAGATCCTTGCATCGTCTTCGTTTTACTTTCAGTCTCGAGTTTGAATTTAATCGCGTTAATTAGCGCCGGTAATTAATCGAGACTACCGCGAGAACGCGTGTGATACCGAGATTCCGTTGTCGCGATAGACTTCGAAATGCACGTGGAAAGATTTAATTACGGCGAAGATATTTGCAATTAACGGGATAATGGACTTCTTCGAAGCGAGAGGTGGTTTAGGCTTCTGTTTCGAAGAGAAGTTTGCCGAAGACGAAGAAATTAAGGATATCAGCATATTGGTTTCAATTTAATAAAATGATTAAAAGAAGAAATAATTTTTTAGTTCGCTCCTGCGCCTTGCAATCGATGCAAACATTTTTCATTTTGCATAAAGATCCGCGATCTACTTAGAATGTTCATGTTGAAATTGATACAGTAATTTATTGTCAACAACACGGGTCTTGTTATGTTTACACTCCTCGGAGGCCTCTCGCGGTGTATACCCAGCGGTAGTGGGGATAATTTCGCGACGATTATCATCCAGGCCTTGGCGACATATACAGAGAAGTCACTGTATTTAAGAAAGAAGAAGAAATTACCAAGTCGGTATTGAGACTTGCCAACACAGATGGAGACTTGTAATGATGAGACTTGTAGTCTTGTAATGATCACGACGATTGCAAAGAGGACTATAAGACAATAGCCAGACGAGGATCGACAAAATTGAGTGAAAGTGAGAAGGTCTGGATCAGCTTTTGAAAGAAAGAAAGCCAATCCTCTCCGGAGCTACCGTAGACTTGGTGGAACGTTCGTGTGGCAAGATGGGTAAACGAAACCAGTGATTTTAATGCCCGAGCGGGCCAGTCATTACTGACAAATCAATGGCCATTGCCCGTCCCCCCGTCCCCCCACCGCGAATCCCGTCGCCGATTTACGTTACCACGGGGAATTAATGGATGAAAACATTGTTACCAATACAATTTCAGGGAGTCCGATTACTGTTTTAACAGCCGTTCGTCGGCGCGTAACAAAATCGTCGGATTTCTGCGATTAATGGTGGTAATCGGACCGATCGATTGGCGCAACCTGCAAGTCGAAGAATTAATGACCCATTGTTACCGGGACCCGGGCGAGAACACGTTCGAAATCAATTGTATTACCGAAAGCATTCAAATAGTATTCAATTCCAACATGATTCAGTCAATGGTCAAATCCTCTGTCATGATTGACAGAAAATGCTGACAGCACGTTTAATGCTAGGTTTACGGTCAAAATGACGGATTCTGATATTTTTAATTTAAAATTATTGAGACTCTAAGCATGCATTCGTGAGAAATTATTTAACAAAATTTCTTCGGTAAAAATATTGCTCAAAATGTGGGCAGCATGTTCTTGTTATTTTTATAAAGTAATGCAAAATAGTCACTTTTAGTGCTCCGTAAACCTAGTATTATAGAATGACAAGAAATAACGCAAGATAGGCAATGAGAATAAAGTATGTTTACAGTTTCTGTTAAAATGTTTCTGAAATAAAAGCGTTATATTTCAAGATCATTCTTGAGGTGTTCAATTTGATTAAATGAAAGATTTATTTAAAGTCAACTGTTCTTAAAATAAATATGTTTGTTATTTTAGACATAAGTATCGTTTTAAAATAGTTAAAAGTTCCTAATTTCTATTGAAATGTTCAAATGACAGTTTCTTGTAATTCAACTATTCTCAAAGTACATTAATAATTGAGTTGCATGAAAGTTTAATTTACAACTGGTTTAGAATTCATGAAAAGTTATGAGACAAGAAGTAAAAGCAGCACAATTGATGGAAATAAAATAACCTATAAATGAAGAAGAATATGGTACAAATAGCATGAAATTAAATAAAGGACAAAGAAAAACAGACTCATAATGCAATTTGAGATGTACGAAACATGTCAACATAATTTTAAACACATCCTAACATAAATTATACAATATATTTGTTTATGTCTGAATTAAAGTGAACGATATTCTTCTTAAAAAATCTGCAATATTCCTTTTCTGAGACATTTTTTTCAAATTTTCATTCATCAAACAATTAAACATTTAAACATATTCCATTTCTTAAACATTTTTAGAGCAACGCACCACTGCTTCGTCTTTAACAATTCTTGCAAAAAATCCTCTAGCAGTTAAAGGATGCAAAAAGATCGATTTCAACCATCGTTTAAAGTGTAATTTAGTCGACGGTAAAAAGTGATATTTTCGCTTGATCGATCCAAAAGAAAAAGCAAACAATGTTTTCTTGGCGTTTTCGCCGAAGTGTCAAGATCGTAGTGGCAAAGCAAGATCTTTGAGAACCGTTTCTCCAGATGGTCGAATGAAATCGTTTCCAGGGACAAGAAGATCTGTTCCCCGGACGAAAAAGTGAGATTTCACGATGGCTCGTGGCCATCGAAATCTTTCGACTTTCCGGCCTCGTAGCCAGTGAAAGTACTTCCGTTCTGTTCCAAAACGAGAGAGGACAGAGAGCCCCGGCCACAGGGGGACAAGCATTAAGGATGCACGCTTCGGTACCGTTCCTCGGATTGCCTAAACGAACCACTCCCCCTTTGGTTTTACGTAACAGTGTCCGACAGACGTTCAAGACAGGCGCCATTTTGTCCTCGTCTTGGATCCACGCTTCTTCGAAAATACCATCCTCTTGGAAAATGCTGTGCAGAATCCCACAAACGAATCGAAGATCCTGACAACCAATAAGAAATAAATAGGTCATTAGATTTTTATTCCACATTTTTCTTCCATCATGAATCATTTAAAACAGGAAAAACATTGCAAGAATTCAGGAGCCCCAAAGCACCAACCTTTTAAAATCATCAAAGAAAGCAAGAACTTTTTATTTGGTTCCTCTTTTTAGTAATTGAAGTAGACTGTTTTTATCTTGCATAAAGATCCATTGTTTATTAATTTTATATTTATTAACAACTTAAGTTCCGCGTCTCTTGAGCGCAGCACATAACTTTTCAGTCCTTGTTTTATTAAATAAATTATTTTAATATTGTGGATATTTTGAGACTGCAGAATTACTCTATAATGGCGAATTTAGATAAATAACGAAGCTGAAGAATAATGACATTTTAATCAGCATAAAAATATTAACATTAACGTTAATATTAATATCCACTTTTTCCCCGACCTAGAATGTATGCTACATTTTAGAAGACTTAAAAGCATAGTCTTGAAGAATTGTCTTCAGCATCTCGAACGAAGACGATTCTTTCTACGCAAACGCAGTAAAAATTAAAATTGAAATGAAATGGCAGGTACCTTATGGAAAAGCTTCGCGGCCATTTCGATCATGACTTTGTGGGTTATTGCTTTCCGGCAAGGTTCCCCATGAATATTCATCGGAATCGTTGCTGACGCGCGCTGGAGAGTACGTTACTCGATCCGACACACTTTTTCTTTATTTTCATCTCGCCTGCTGCTGGGATTACGCTGTTTACGAGCGAATTAATTTCTCCGTGAAAGTAACAATGCGGATCGCGTTCCGCGCTCGAGCGAGACCCTCGAACTCGCCTAAGTCGCGTGCACAGAAAGGAACACAACGGCATCGTGCACGCTGAGAAAACT
>CM052127.1:12177062-12206367 GCA_028454245.1 Halictus quadricinctus
AAAACTTGAATTTACTACAAAGTTTGTTTTAGATTTCAAAATAATTACTTATGGGTACCCCTAATAGATCCTCCTGCAGAATGCTTTACAGTATGATTTTCCATTTTCCGGAGAATGAATTTTCAAGGATTTTTTACAGGACGATTTTGTATAGTACTAGAAAGTAAGAATCTAATAACAAAATGAAAGAAAATAATAACGAATTACTGATCGCACTTATGTTCTGCAGCGAAACGATGGGTGCAGCGAGGTCCAGCCAATGGTTGCTGCTGGGCATAGTGTTCGTGATCTCCTCGAGCCGCGCCACGAGTCAAACGGAAGTGGTTGGATCGCCTCTGAGCAGGCCGGAAACGTTGTTCGCTTCGATCGAGACCGGGAGCAACGATCTGAGCAACCGGACGGAGCTGTCGAGTTCGACGCGTCGGCGTCGTTACGTCCGGTTTCCCAGTGGTCCAGGTGGATACCTGTTCGAGGGTGGCGGTCCTCCAACAGGGAGAAATGTGGGTGTACCCCCTGGCCTAAGGTTCCCTTCGTGGAGGCAGCATAAGTCGCTATGGCGAAGTCCTGTTTCTGAATACAACAGACCCGTTATGGGGCATCGGACGCCTCGATTGATCTTCAGAGACAATGATTTTCCACCTCCTGTGGGTGGCAGTGCACCGTCCTTCTTCCAACAGTCGAATCATCTGCCCGACTTTGAGGACGACGTCAGAGGTAAACTGCAACCTAATTGCGATGTTTCTTTGAGAATTAATCTCACACATGTTGACGTAATAAGAACAGTAAAATTAGATTCTGTAGTTCCCTCGTTGCAATATGTTCTCGAGCGTCGCAAATGCATAAAAATCCCCAGTTGCACAATGGGTCACGAGTTTTCTAATCAGATGACTCTTTTGCCCCAGGGTTAATCTGAGAGGATTAAGCCTTTTGACCCTTTGCCCTGTGTAAATGGAAAAAGTTTGAATTGGACAACCTGTTTTTGTATATTAAAGATATATCTGATGGGGACGCCAGCAGAAATAAAATGGAAAAAGAATGTCCCATTAACATTATTACGACTTTGCAGATTGAAGAACGATAACACTTTGTTCAGTCTTCATTCAATCAAATTAAACGATCGTACGAAAGAATGAACGCATGATTTCACATTATATAACATGAATTTTTAATATAAAAAACCAAGAGAAAATTTATTTCGTTAATGAAGGGATCGTATTACCCTATAAATAAAATAATTCTATCACGTGTTACGCAATGGAAGGCTATGTTTGTTTGAATTTTTATTAAAAATAAAGACTCCTTTAAAAATGGCGGATAAAAATTGCATCACCGAGTCCAATCAAACAGAATCGACCTAGCGTGAGAAACTAAATGAGTGAATATAAAATGCTACACTATACACTTCCTCGGCGTTGCAATCTTTATGCAAAATAGCATAATTCACCTGCAACCTAACAACAACCACTGAACCAATTCTCAGCTTTCATCATCGGTCCATTTAAATCGTAAAATTTCTCAAACCTATAGTAGCAAATTCTGACTGGAAAACGTTAATTAAATATGGGAGACAAAAATGAACAAAATAAATTTAGAATAAACCAATCGTTCCAAATTCTGTATATAAATTAATTTCAAACGCTTCACTACGTTGTTAAAACCTCTATACCCTATTAACCCCTGCACTATTAATTTAATTAACCAAAATAAAGAATGCTGTTTTGTTACTGTCGATACACAAATTTTAATAATTTTTAAGATTTTCTTAATAATATCCGTACCGAGAGGGAATAAGAGAAGTTTTCTTGTTTCAGATCATCGAAAGCAAACGCTCGACGATTACCCTAGGTTAGAGTCAGGTACGTTCCCCGATCACAAGCAATGGTAGACCAGGTAGATCATCGGGGGTCCGAGGGAAAATGGCGTCGTGGAACCGATGACTCGAACGCGCACCTGTCGAAAGCACCGGTTTCACAGCGTGCCGTCCGGTCTTTCGGTAATCGGGACCAAGTGAAACCGATACTCGCTCTCGCGCGCGGGCGCGCGCGCGCACAAGAACAACAACAACAACAACAACGACGGCTGTGTTGCATCGCGCCTTTCTGGATTTCGTGTTTCTCTCGGATAATCGTAAATTAAGCCGGCCACCCGGCCGCAATATCCTAGAAGGTTGTCGCAACGATTGCGACAGCCGGTCTCGTTTCCGTCGAGCCGACGATTTCCGTCATCCGCGAACGCGAACTCGTTACGACAGACGGGCAAACCTTTCCTGTCGACATTTACGGTTTCGTTAAACCGCTAATCGCGATTCTCTTCCACCTGGACGGGGCTGTCCCACTTCAATCGACCGCCGAAAGCCGCCTTCGACGCGCTCGAACGCCATTTGTATTCAATTTTAACCACATTTTCACCGAGCTTTACAAATTTTCTGCCAATTGTACGCCGGAAAATTGGTAATTTCGGCTGGAGGCTTCAGATGATTTTACGACTAGCTTCTTTCAAGCTTTTAACCTCTTAAGTACGGCGCGCTTGGCCGCAACTCTGTCTCCCAGGTACGGCGAGCCTGGCCGCGGCTACCGAAAAAGCCACTATAGTGGTTCGCACCATTCAAACTGACGCTTTCCACAGAAACCACTATAGTGGCGTACGGTACTTAAGAGGTTAGAGTCCATTTTTGTTTTACACTATTTTTGAATCTATTTCTTTAATATGCCGTTCCTCAGACTTAATAGAGATTTGAATTGACTATTATAAAGTTAAGATTTAGGTTGCAACGTTTCGGATTTAATTTGCAAGTCTCAATAAATTCATGCACTTCTGCATTTTTAGAATACATGAAAATTTTCACTTGATTTCTGTTTCGCATGAAATACAGATTCTAACGTAAAGATTTTCAGCTTTGAGAATTTTTTGTGGTCCAACTACAGAAGTTGTGTTAATTTTTCTTGCGCGAAACGGTGCTGAAGACTCTGCTGAATATTTTTTATTATACCATTATGAACATTTGAATATGCGATGGTTGCATTGTTGACCCGTCCTACTTGAATATTGTCCAATTTGCAGTCAAAATTGATGGTTTCGAGATAAAGTTTAATGAAAGTACACCGTGAAAATTGGTGCAAACTTTTACAGTGTATCAGCAATAATTATAATCGTTTGAATCATGTTTGCTCAATTAAAAATATTAATGAGGGAGAATTCGAACCACGTGGTGAAACAGATTGCGACAATCTTTCACAGTACATCGGCGATGCAAATTTGTTGCAGGAGTACGTTGATGTAGTGAATGTTATTAACTTACCGTGTCGGAATGCCGTCAGCGATATCGAAGAGTCGGGTCGATTTAAATGGGACAGCCGGTAGCGAAAGCCTTCATTTTGCCGGGATTACTCGACCGTGTCCTCTCGATCCTGTTTAACTATGAAATACCCGAAGCTAGGCTTGGAGTAATCAGGCACGATCGATTCTAACTTCGAGTCAGCCCGAGAATCAGGTCAGTTAAAATAGAGAAAAGAAGAAGCGATCTTTAACGGATCGTTCGCGAATTCGTGGCAGCTTTTGTTGTGTGTCTTCTTCGTTGCCTCCTGGAACGAAAGGAAGAGATAACAGAGAAAGAGAGAGAAAGAGAGAGAAATAAGGGTGAGAGTGTAGAGAGGAGAGAGAGAACAGTTTACAGTGAATTCTCGTTACGAGTCAGTTCCGCCGTTCTGGTGACTGACTCTTATACGAAATCGGTGGTTCTCGCCGAGTAAGGGTCGTATCTGTCTACTAGTCATAAAAAACCTATGACCACTAAGCGATAGTGACAAGAAGACTGAGAAAATGTCTTTCTCCGATACAACAGCGAAGCTCGAGAGCCGTCACCGCCGAAGAGTGTGCCACAACATTGTCGGCTATATCGGTGTGAGACCGGAAGACCACTACTAATCCAATTACAATACTTCTTTATTTTTCGTTATTATGTTTATGAGACTTTCACCGACATATTTCTGGCATTTTTCTGATTAAAATGAAACCAAACGCGATATATTAGGGGGACCCATAAGTAATCAATTATTTTCAAATCTAAAACAAACTTTGTAGTAAATTCAAGTTTATATTTCTTAATTTATTAAATAATCTACATCATTATCAAGGACAGTTTGCCATCTTTCCTGCAAATTTTCAATCCCCCTCTTATAGAAATCCATGGTTCGTGAGGCAAAACATGACTCAAGGTCCATCCTTGCATCTCCTACAGAAGTGAATGTTTTATTTCTTAAATAATGATCCAGAGATCTGAAAAGATGATAGTCAGAGGGAGCAATATCCGGTGAGTATGAGAGTGCGGTAAAACTTCCCATTGCAATTCGAAGGTACGGACGCCGCCATTTTATTACGGGGTTGGAAAAAGAATTATACTTTTTAGAATATTTTGAACACAGACTACTTCACCGAAACCTGTAAAAGAATACGTGTTTCTTTTTCAACGATCGGTACAGAACTAAAGGGAAAATAAATTCTTTGCAAATAATTGTTTACTTATGGGTACCCCTAATAATTCAGATCACATTTACACTAATTTTCCCGTAAGGTAATTGTAATGGGAAGTAACTTTCATCGTTCAATACGCAAGTAAATAACATCGGAATTATATCATATTTGGTTTCATTTTAATCAGAAAAATGCTAGGAATATGTTGGTGAAAGTTTCATAAACAAAATAACGAGAAGTAAATAAGTTTTGTAATTGGATTAGTAGTGGTTTTCTGGTCTCACACCGATATAGCCGACAATGTTGTGGCGGCTCTCGAGCTTCGGCCCCTCACCGCTGTGGTGTGGGTTGTTCCACTGACTCCAAATTGTAAGGTTGGCACTGACTCGTAATGAGAATTCACTGTGGCCTGTTTTGTGCAGAGCCGCGTCAACAAAACAGACCGCTGTGGAAGGGTGACGATTCGTTGTGCGCTGACGGACGAACCTGCGAATTTTTTCTAATGTGCTGGATGTCCGCTGGCCTATTGGACGGCAGTTGCGGCGGCATTATGTTCGCTTGTTGTCAGAGGCAAGAGCCGAAAGGTAGCTCTGATTATAACCTGATTGAGGCACCTAGAGATCAGTCTCAGCCGCTTCCGTTGGACACTTACACGGAGACCGCCAATGATGATCGTAAGTCCTTCCTACTGAAGCATGCAATCCGATTCTTGCACTAGCATGAGCACCACGCTGTCTTCTTCTTCTTCATCCTATTCTGTCGCCGTCGTTCTATTCACCTAATCGCGCCGACAATAAATCCATTTTCATTCGTTGAACAACTCATGCAGTCTCTCTGGCTCTATTAATTTATTCTAGAAATACTAATCGTTGCAAAAATATGAAAAAAATCATCAATATACCAGAACACCTGTACTATAACGCTGTTACGTTAATGAAACGTTCAGGCAACTATACTTCAAGAAGACGGTGATTCAAAACGCTCCGGGACGTTTCTACTACCTCTGCAGATGTAATTGAGGGATCATGGCGTCGAAAAATTAATTTTTATTGTTATCGCATGCGAGCCTGATGGAAAATGCTTTCAGATTCATAAAGTATATGTTTCGTGGAAGAATAGTGTAAATTCTCGAGCACTTCGGACAACTAGCTCGGGCAACATGGCCGCCTTTGCGGGAAGTACACTGTAAAATTAATCGAAAGTTAGGCTCGAGAAAGTGAACCAATTATAGATGATAATGATGACTCGATACATTCTTTATATATGACAGTGTTGTGGTACAAGCAGAAAAACAGACGCGTGATTTTTTTCATATTTTCACTATGATCAGTTTAGAAGTTATGTGAGTCTTGCAGACTGCATGTACAGTTGTTCTGATTTGTATCTCCAATTGTTCTTGCAAGAAAAGTTAGGCTAACTCGAGAAAATTGTGAAACATTGTGCGTAAGTAGAGTGATCCATCCACTAGACAGACATAATTTTTGGTCGGACATAATATGCTTTTAGGGGTTGAACTCACCCCCTGAAGGGAACAGTATTTTCCTCTTCTAAGCAATGAACTTTTTATATCGATTAAACTCGCTTTGACAAACATTAATCATTGCCTGGTAAGTGTTACAAACAAATGAAAAATATATTGATTTTCATAACAATAGATGCACCTTTAGTTTAAAGCTTTGTCTCCCACTATCTTTGGAGGAAGACAATTTTGTGTTTCCTTCAAACCCTAAAAATTTATTATGACTTAAATAAAAATGTGTCTGGATTACCGCGCTTCTGCATAAAGTTTCTGTAAATTTTCTGATAAGAAAATCATAACTTTCGCCTTCAAAATCGATCGGGAATCCCCGAGTTCTCTCGTTTCACTCTCTCTTTCGCGAGTCTCTGGTCTCCGATCAGCACATTCGCACCCTCCTCAGCATGCCGAAGCGACCAGCATGCCCGTCCCAGCTACCGATCCTCGGATTACACGAGTTTCCCGTTTTTTCCTTTTTTTCCACCTGACGGTCGTTGCTTCTCTTTGTTACTTTTTGTCTTGAAATTCGACACTCGCGCTCTCCTCAGCATGCCGAAACGTTCTCCACTTTCGAATCAGCCTCTCGGTACTCGCACTTTCCTCAGCATGCCGTCGAACGTCGCCACTTTCTCTATTCGCACCTTTCAAAGCATGAAAGTACGTGCACCGTTCCCTATCCGTCGTCCTTCGTTCCCTTTTCCCAGGAAAATACGCACTTTACCATTTCCCCTCTTTCCCGACTTATTCCACCAATCTCCTCGAGTATTCTAATCACTGCTAGTCGATCGTTCCCCTTTCCCCTTTCTCCCCGTTCCGTCGATTACCCCCCGGGAGTGTTCTAATCGTTGCGATCGATCTTGCATGCCGATTGCCATAACAACGAAATCTGCGCGTCCTCGAAGCTCCGAAAAAGTTTTCTTCTCTCGACGACGCGACGTTCTTCCACTTCCGGTTCCTCTTCGTTGCCGGGGAAAGCGTCGCCCGATCCTCGATGGATCTCGACGAGATTTATTTCCTGTGATCGAGAAGAGCAGGGATCCAACGCGATTAATCTGTACATACGTTTCACGATCGAACGGACTTCCGGCTTCGTACGCGGACTCCGAGTCTCGACTTTTCTTTCCGATGCAACCCAGGAGGACGTCTTCGTCTCTGTCGTATACAGGTCTTACTGAATTACTCCAAGTCTAATTCGGTAACGCTACGTTGACGGAAACAAATGGCCTGCGAACTTAGTCATTTTTGCAAACCAACAGTTGCGCGAGTGATTTTACATTAATTTCGAAGCGTCTTTGGGGCACACTGCTCGAAAAAAATATTTAATCTGTGTCTTTTGTGTGTGCATTCGGCTTCCCGGAGGAGTATTTGTTAGCAAGAAAATATAATTTTACAAACATTTACGGGAAATCTGTGCCAGGGGGTACTATTTTTTAATCATATCTTTGGGATGAAAATTTTTTCAAAAAATCTAATTAGGCACAACAATTCTCCATTAGATACTCGACAATCTATGTATGCAAAATTTTTTTTTACCACCGACAGTTTGCGAGATTATGATAATTTTTCTCAGTCTATGCTTCGATGGCGAGCTCCACCCCTTCGAACTGAAATATTTTTTCCGAGCACTGCGTTAACAAGAATCTCATAAAAATTACTGTTTATTGCTTGTCAGACTGTCTTTATAAACGTGAAATTATAGTTAGCGATACATGTGATCGTACAGGATGAGAGGCCATTTTTTTCTCGCGAGTCTAACGCTTGTTCCACAGGGATCGAGAGAACTGTAACGAACGATATCGATTGAATCGAACGTTGTACGATTTCCTCGATTACTAACTCATCAGGAAGTGTTCGATTAGCGATCGTGTTTGAGACTTAACAATGGGTCTCCGCCATTGTAATTGCAGGCTGCGGGATACCTGCGTCGAAGCAAACTGCACAGAGGAGGATCGTCGGCGGCGACGACGCCGGTTTTGGCAGCTTCCCATGGCAGGTCAGACTCGCGACGATCGATCGCGATCGCTTTTTGACTTTTAACAATGTCGGGTGGAACGTGTTCAATAGAGAAACTGTTCTACTTTCTCAGGCGTACATCAGAATCGGGTCCAGCCGATGCGGAGGCACGCTCGTCAATCGATTCCACGTTGTCACTGCTGGACACTGTGTTGCCAAGTGAGTAGACCGCTGGAGAATTGATTAGATTTCTGCAAATTGTTCTGTAATTGGTTTATTCTGATTGGCAGAGCTTCTGCTCGCCAAGTTCAGGTCACTTTAGGGGATTATGTGGTCAATTCTGCTAGCGAGACGCTGCCAGCTTACACGTTTGGGGTCAGGGAGATTCGAGTGCATCCCTACTTCAAATTCACCCCTCAGGCTGACAGGTATAGTGACCGATAAACCTATTTCTTTGATTTAATGCTCCAATGTTTTTTTCTTTTAATTACTTCAGCATCTCTTAACACTAGGTCTACGGGACACTAAAAGTGGCCAGTTTGCATTATTTTATAAAAATATCGAGAATATATTCAGCCAGAGTTTTAGCAGCTTTTACCAGAATATATTTTCCAAGGAATAAGTGTGTTAAATTAATTTTCTATAAATGCAAGCACCCTATACAGGGTGTCCCACACCAGCCATGGTTAGGCCCATTCAAATTCTTAAGAATCAATTTACTTTTCATACATTTTCTTATTGGTTGAACCTGACACGGAAAATAGTTATTATTTTGAACTGGCCAGTAAAAAATTAGAATTTGAGATTAGGTTGAAGTATTTTCTTTAAAGAGAAATAGAATAAAAATAGATTTTATCCATTGGAAAATCCTTTACTGTCTGTAAAGCAGAATGTATTTGTTCAAAAATGATTTTAGAATAAAATCAAAAATGTCATCCGCAATCTAGTGATAAAGAATAAACGAAAATGAATGTAGATCTTGTTTATCAGGTTCGACGTGGCAGTTTTGCGACTGGATCGGCCAGTCCACTACATGCCTCACATAGCACCGATCTGTCTACCCGAGAAAAATGAAGATTTCCTGGGCCAGTATGGCTGGGCTGCTGGATGGGGTGCCTTGCAGGCTGGTAAGTGAACTGAAAAGATGATTTTACAACAGATAATCGTGCACTAATTGTTTTGTTAAACAGGATCGAGGCTGCGACCGAAGACGCTGCAAGCTGTCGACGTACCTGTGATAGACAACAGGGTCTGCGAGAGGTGGCATCGGTCTAATGGCATCAACGTCGTCATTTATGACGAGATGATGTGTGCTGGGTACCGCGGAGGTGGTAAAGACTCTTGCCAGGTGATTCTTAATCCTTCTATTCCCTAGAACTTTCAACTAAAGATGGATTTGGATCCTGAAGAAGTAGTTCACCATTAGAAAAACAAATTTGTTGATTTATCTAGCTCTTGCCACCTTTGGTTTCTGATTGGTTCACCACTGAGAGGTCTGAGTTAGATTTTCATCCGGTCTGAGTCACCTGGGGGTAGCTATTTCCATCTCTTCACCTCTTCAAAGCTGATTATTTGAGGATATTCTTGCTAAAACTTTTGCTAAGTTATTGTTCAGTCTTTTACACTAAATCGAAATCAATTGGACTCATAAAATTGGGTGCTGAAGAGGTAGCTGACTATTAGAAATGAGGGTTGTTGATCTATCTTAATGGAGGTCCATTAGAAATGAGGATTGTTGATCTATCTAGCTGGACACTCAGTAGAAATGGGGATTGTTGATCTATCTAGCTGTAGCTGTTCTCAATTGTTCAATACTTCATGTCTTTCAGATTTTCATTACATTTAGACTATCTAGAGCAAGCTGTCCCTGTGATCCCGAAAAAATTATCAATAAACAATTGTCTTCTTTTTCCAGGGTGACAGCGGAGGACCACTGATGCTGGAAAAAACAGGTCGCTGGTACTTAATCGGCATCGTCTCAGCCGGTTACTCTTGCGCCCAACCGGGCCAGCCAGGGATCTATCATCGTGTGGCGAAAACGGTCGATTGGATCACGTACGTGATCAACTCGTAGCCAGCACTCGATCCAAGAAAAATGGATACTGTTCTCTGGGCGCTCGGGTGGGAAACTTTGCATGACACAAAGTTTGTGACGAAACGGTACTGAATTATGGGTCTCTAACACGGATGGTTTTGCCAGAGATCCCGAAGGATCTAGCCTAAGTAACTGCCACGATAAAGTAACAGTAACCGGAGAGAATGATCGGCCATTCTGTATGCTCGATGTAAATACGAAGTCAAACGTGGAGAGAGAGAGAGAGAAAGAGAAAGAGAAAGAGAGAGTGATTTTAGAATCGTTGAGAAGTGACTTTCTAATCTTTTGTATAAAGTGCGGTGGAACTGATCGATTTTAATCTATATTATAATTATATGTATTGTTACGACGCGTGTAAATTGTTTGTATTTATCGTCGATCACCGGGCGTTCGAGCGGCGAAAACTATTGTCGAAAAATAATTGCTCGTCGCCTCGATCCTGGATCGATCGGTGCCGATTGTGTCGACGTGAATATTTTGTAAATTAAGTGCGTGTGATATTTGTTTATATTCGCGCTTAATAAATGTTCGATTTTTATCCCATTAATCCACTGTTTCGCTCTAATTTTGCATTGATACATTTCTAGATCCTGACTCATTAAATTTTCACATACTAGTCATAACTAGACTGCGGATTATATGCATTTGTGGCAAAAATAGTTGTCATTTTAAAGTAAAGATATTGGGTTAATTAAAAAATGCTATTTTCAGCCTATTGAACATATTAAAAAGGAAAATTAATTTTTAATTCAATTTAATTTAAGCATAATATTTTGGGAAAGTATTCTCAAGGCTCTACATTTTTAAAAGATGCAAGGAATTAATTTTTTAATCGGTTTACAGGCCCCTCGACACTAGATTTACGGGACTCGTCAAAATGGCGGGTTCTACTATTTTTAATTTACGATTATTGAGATTATAAAGGTAGAGAGTTATTTTAAAAATTTCTTTAGGTATACATATGTTGTACAAAGAATGGCTAAAAGATTTGGTAAAGAAATTCTTGTTATTTTTATAGAGTAATGTAAAATAATCACTCCTAAATCTCCGTGAACCTGTGTAGAGAAGTCTCCAGGTGCTGCAAAAGACAATGGAGGATGAACGGAAGAGGCGGGAGAAAGAAAAGACGTGTTACATGAAATACATACTTTGTTATTCGGCAACCGCTATATCTCAACGTAAGCATAGCGTCGCAGGTAGTAGAACAACGCGCTTAAGTATTTATTTCCAATTGCGTAAATAAGTACACACTTATCCCCGTCGTTTGCGCGGACGTAATATTGTCCGCGAGGACGAGGGTCGAGAGATCTTTGCGCAACCTCGCGGGAAAACGGTGTCCCGCTTTAAGTATGATACGTTGGAATTAAACTAGAGCTTAGTTACATGTCCCCATCATCACACCGAAAAGAACCTAGGTGTGCTCCAATTCCCGCGACGAGAAAACCGTTCCATCGACGCGGAATCTCTTAAACATACTGAACCGACGAAACGGCGATCGATAAAATCATGCTGCACCGTTAAAACGTCATAGGAACTGGGGGTTGCTCGTCGCGAGAACGGAAGTATCGCCAACAAATTTTACCTACAGTTCCCTAGTTAGAAACAAATCCATCCGGACCCGCGCCCGTCTATTAAATTAATAAAAAAAGAGAAAACAAATACGACCGCACCGGACGCGGATCGTTGTTAGTTTAATTAAGTATCCGGGAGTGAAGACGCGAGGGCCAGGTTACAAGCTGGCCTAGGGTTGCTATGAAGCTCCCAGAAGGATTCCTTTTGCTCAACAATCGATGGTTAATATTTTTAAACCACCCCTAAGTACCGTTTGGTGTCCTCTGAGACGAGGGACGCGGACTCTGGCACCGAACAAGACAAATCAAATTTTGGCTGGACCATGCTGCGGCTTGCAACTTCACCTCCCAGCCACCTCGAGGTCTGTGACCTTGGTGATCGATTGAAACGATTGGCGGCTGGTTTATAATCCTGGACACTCTCAACAGCTAAAGGAAAGTGTTCTAGCATGCTGCATAAAGTATTCTTGCAGTGTAAGTAACTTGGGGAAGATTTTCTGGGCGTGAGTCTGTGCCTGTTAGCTACCAGCTGATCCAGAGAGACTGATCAAGGTTCGTTATGATACCTTGACTATAGATTTAAGATAAAAAATCTCATTATCCTATTATCTTCGCGTTGCAGTTTTATATTTTTGTGCAAGCCATGACCGCCTTGGATTTGTCTTGTTCAGTCCAGTCCGATAATTCCTGTATTGCATGATGCAGCGGTCGTCTTCATAGGCTACCCTAGGCCCACGACGCACAGTGGTCGGTAAGTACGAAAACTGGGAGAAAAAAAGATTATTTTAGCCATTTAAAATCGTTGTACAATTTGATTCATTAATATCTAATACGCGAGCTAGATAAGGTTCTCGATTGAACTTCATTTGTAACCAGGAAAAAACAAATGATTGAAAATTATTTAAATTTGAATCTTGAGGAGTGTGGATGTGGAAGATCTATGAACACCTTCTTTTTCTAACGATTGTAATAAATTGAAAATGATCTACCGATATTTTTAAATTCTTCTGATCGTTTTTGTCATTAGTGCATAAAATCATTACTTGACAGAATGATACATCCATGGATTAACAGGTGCATTCGATTCTATGATTCGCGAATAAATGAAAGTTTCAAGCTATACCGATTTTCGTCTCGTTTTATCGAGGAATCGACCACTGTGGCGACGTACTACGATGGCCGTCACTATGACGGCCAAATCAACCACATCTGTCGCCTGTATATCGGGGATCGGGAGAACGTCTATCTATCTACTTCGGTCGGCCTGCGGTGGTACAGTTTTCTGCGAAGATCCGGAGCCCGTGCCGCAGGGCGAGTTAAAATTTCATCATCTAAAATAAATAACACTGACGATATAATACTTTCTCGAGAGGGTGTGGCGCACACCGCTCGAATACTAGCAAAAAGGAGTAGTAGTAGGAGCAGGACGAAGAGAGATCGGGTCAAAAGGGACCCACGCGGATCAAGCACGGCGGACGTGTATGCCTCTTCATCTTGTTTTGCGGTTTTTCCTATTTCAGATGCATTTTGCGTCGGCCATCGAGCTAAATGCACCATGCGACGAACGATGTGTCGGAGAGATCCCGCCGGGGATAAGCTGTCGTCCCATCGTTCCTCGTTCTGAACACTTTTTCAAGTCTTCTGGGTCGCCATTTTGAATCTGCTCGAATCGTGGCGCCTTCTCCGCTGAAACTCGGCCCCGTTTCTGGACGGTCGAGCCGCGAACGGACCTGGGCGACTTAAAACAAGTCAAAACGATCAAAGAACAGTCCTCGAACAACCTGGCTAATTTTCCAGTTAATGTTGTTCCGGGACAATTTCAGCACGAATGTACAATTCTATAATACAACGGCGAACCCTCGCTATCTACAATGTTTCTTCGATCGAGACGGTTGACTGACCCCTAACTGCCGAGCTGGAAGCTTTGGGGACGCTCTCGAATCAATGATAATTTGTTTACACATTGCTCCAGAAAATTAAAAGATTACTGTTGTTGCACGTGCAAGACCGTGTCTTTGATTATCAAGTAAACTGCCTACGAGAACAAATTGTAATTGATCAGAAATTACCAAAAGTACCTTGAAATTATGTACTTGAAGATTGTAAGAGTATTTCTTGATCGAGACGCTTCTTAACATTCGCATTTTTTAAAATCGGACATTTCATTATGCGACAGTCTAATGTACAGTGAATTCTCGATATATATCAACAACACGGGTCTTGCCAGTGTCGCTTAACGTCCAGGAGACATACCCGTAGTGGGGATAACTTCGCGACGTTTATCATCCAGGCTTTGGCGCCATATATAGAGAAACCACTGTGTTACGAACGTGAAACAAGGTATGTAACTTTCTGTGAAGAAATGTCGAGTCTCGCTGAGTCTCTTCCATTTAGTTGCAATACAGAGAAACGTTAAAAGAAGATTCCGAAAGAATCGTGGGCAGAGCCCAGGCCGGCAGTGAAGGTCAGAAAGGAAGCAATCTCTTCGGTACCCTAAATACAAAGAATAAAATCCGCGAATCTAAATACAGTGTCCGAGGTGTGCCTCGAACGAACCGCGCCCAGGTCTCGCGGATTCGACACACGGACGGACCGTGGCCCGTGATTGTCATGGGACGAGAAATGCAGTAATTAGTGGAGATCCATCGTGGTGTCCTAGTCTACGATCTCAGGTCAGTTGATCAGCCACCGGACCAGGTCGCGTCGTTTCGATCCATTGATGATCATCCACTGTGTGCATCGTCCATCGAACAGCGTCGCGCCGTCGCGTCGTCGAATACCGGGACGATAGCGACCACTACGACGGCAGTATGTCAAGCTCAAGGACACTTTGCCTGTTGGGAGACAGTACGTCTTCGCTTTTGTGCACTAGGACGTTCTTGAAGTCGCGGAGTTTCTGCGACTGCATCACCGCGGCGGAGTTTCTCGGCAGGGTTGCTATCGGGTTTGTGCTGTAGGTCTTCAGGGGCTTCTCGAACTGGTTGATCGAGTTCTCGCACTCCGAGTTGTGCCTCCTCTTGCCGGCCGGCTTCGCGTTCTGTTTCGTCTCTCTCTCCTCGAAGCACGGGACCGTTTGCATCGACATGGTGTTCCTCCGGTCGTTGAACAGCGACCGCGGGTTCAAGGTCACCTCCCTAGCGGACCCGAACTGCTTGAAGTTCGCGCACACCGGGCTGTTCATGAAACTGGTGTCCAACGAGCGAGGCTCCGCGATGCGTTTCTCGATCTTGATCTCGGTGACGTTCTGCCGGATCAAGATGTCCGGCGCGGCTTCCGGTAAAGGCTCCTGCGAGATCGGCGGCCATTTTAAGTCGCGCGCCAAGTCGCGCTCGATCGCCAGGAATTTCCTGCGGGACTTGTCCACGTTGTGCCAGCGGTAGCGGAGTTTGTTGAACACCAGATAGTCGACGATGAAGTACTCGGTCAGCAGAGAGACGACGAAGTTCGCGGCCCCGTAGCCGATCAGGATGAACCGGAAGCTGACGCCCTCTGGAAGCTCCAGCTCGAACCAATCGGCCAGCCATTCGAACGGGAATGTCGCTAGATAGACGGAGAACAGGCTGAGGAAGATGAATGCGGTCAGCAGGCCGTAGTTCGTGAACAAAGATTTCCTGTACGGGTGCCCCTTCGAGAACGCCACCGCCAGGATGATGTACTGCATCGAGCTGATGATGAACAGCGTGTAGTTCTCCGTGCAGCCCACGTCGTCCTTGTTCTCCAGGGACTTGGCCGTCGCATTGAACGGCTCGAACCACTCCATTTGCTGCAGATGCCACAGGCTGCCGCACTGGAAGATCGCCACGATCAAGATCTGAGTGACCAGACTGAGAACCGGCGTCGTGCTGATCAGACTGTTCAACGGCGTGGTCTTAGCCAGCGGGCCGTCGTACGCCTGTGTGTGGCCGAAGAAGAACGCGAAGATCGAGATGATGAAGAGATCGATGTACAGGAACTCGATGTCCGTCAGGTTCGACTCGATGCTGTAGAGAAGCATCACGGAGATGAACTGGGTGAGCGAGTAGCTGGCCATGTACTTGAAGATCCCGAAGGAGGTGACCAACGCTGCCCGTCCTTCCCGGATCACCGTTAACACGGAGGAGATGTTGGTCTCGCGACTAGTGAACGGCGAGGCTACCGAGGACTCCGTGTCAGAGAGAGATATTCCCGTGTGGGCAGCCTTCAGGGCTCCGCAGTCGTTCGCACCGTCACCCACCATTGCTGAAAATCACCCTTGATGAGCGCTACTGGTATAGTACAACCCTAGAACCGCTGAATTCTAGAAGATCCAGGGTTGATGAAGAGAAAGACTAGACAGGAGACTTACCAACATAGTATCCTAAAGACTGTAGCTCTTGAACGAGCTGCTGCTTCTGGTCCGGCGACATCCTCGCGAAGATCGCGCCTCGGGTAGTTAATTTAGGGATCAATTCAGGGTAGTATTGTTTCACCAACGCCCACGTCTTACCCGTCAACGCGAACACGTACTGATGCTTCGAGCGGTGCAAGCTGAAAACAAGTAATAAAAGTTCAAGCAAGTATAAAATTTCACTAAATTTAATAAATATTCATTTTGACTCAATTACTATTCCGAAAACATTTCAAAAATATCTGTTATCTGGAACCTCTGATTAACCCCTTGCACTGAACAGAATCTATCAAATATGTATGTTATTAATTAAAGGGTTAAAATAGATCAAGATACTCTTTCTATCCAAACACACTAAAATCAAGGGCGGCCAAGCTGACCACTTACTCATCGGATAAATAATTGACATCGTTGAAGCCACTCTCGACTGTGTCCAAGCTAGCTACACTGTCCAGATCGGTGAAATCGCCGTGGCCCTTCGGCGAGACCGGCGTCGGTTGGCTGTTGCTGTTCATGAAGTAGATCTGCGGCTTGGTCTGCTGGCTCTGCTGGGTCGCTGAGACTGCGATCACCGGGATGCCAGGTTTCACGATGTCGCAGTCTCTAGCGACTGATAACGCCGTCAGCATGTTGTCCCCAGTTACTATCACGGTCTTGATGCAGGCTGCGTTCAGGGCGCTGATCACAGGAGTGGTTTCCGGTTTCAGCCGGTTCTCCATGATCACAAGCGCCAGGAAGGTCAAGTCGGACTCGGCTGCCTCGCGACTCAGACGTTGTACCTTCGCGTACGGAAGACGTTTCAAGCTTTTGTGGGCCAACGCGATCACGCGGTAGCCCTCTGAGGTATAATCTTGCAATATGGTGCCGAAGTCTGCTGGAACTACAAAAAAGAAAGAACGGTATTGGCAGCTGGTTGACTAACTCATTGCACTTGAATGGCTACTCTGAGGTGGCGCAAAAACGTGTTGGTTCTGGAGGGTGCAATTATTCGAGGGAGAAGCTATTGACAGCAGGTGGTTAGACTTTGTACCACCTAAATTCTCATCAATTACGTCGTTGGATTTATTATTATGGAAGTCAATTGATCAGGGTCGCTGTACTTATCAATCTAAATTATTGTGTAGAAGCTTAACAATTGAAGCGAATCTCCTTGGAGGAGTCTCTTGAACTTGTTTTATTATACGTACTTGATTCGGCTTTGGAGAGACTCAAGATCATCTCCGGGCTGCCCTTGCAGTATAGATCGTAGTGGCTGGCGCCGAGTGTTCTGGTGATGACGCTCATCCGTTGAAGGGTGGACGTGAACGGAAACTGCCTGACGATACCGATCTCCAGGCCCTGTTCCCCCAACTCCGTGGTGGAGCCAGCCAGCGCGGCGTCGAGGTTGTTCAAGGAGATGTCCATCACGTCGGAAGACATGGAGTTTTGTCGGCTGAGCGTGATCCTCAGATCATTCGGAAGCTTCTTCAACAGCTTAGAGCCCTTCGGTGGTCGGACTATCGTGGGGAACAACATGGAGAACTTAGAAGTGTCGGACACGTCGGGTTCCTCCAGAGTCCAGCCGGTGGACTCGAACATCTTCAAGTCGAGCGGGTCGCCCACGGGCTGGTTGTCAATTATGGTGATCCCGTGGCACGTCACCATGCCGATCAGCAAGTCGGTCAACGGCAAGGACGTGATGTCCTTCGCTGGCAACTGGAATTTTTTATCGACGGCCGGTACCACGCCCCACATGTCAAGGCCATCTTCGGTCAATGTGCCGGTCTTGTCGAAACAAATGCAGTCGATGGATCCCGACACGTTGATGGTCCTCGGACTGGTGCAGTAGATCTTGTTTTTCTCCAATCTACGCTGTGCCACCAACCGACCAACTGTCATGGCCGCTGGCAGCGCGGGTGGTACCACTACTGTAATCAGGTCCAAGGCCTCCAGGGCGATGTGGTCGCCCTGCACACCTCTCATCACCTTCGTCACGATGGTGTAGATCACGCCGATGCTGGCTATACCCGTCAGAAGAATCACGAACTTGTAGGAGTCTTGCTCGAACTTGAAGTCCACCGGGGGAGGGTACATGATGGACCTGACCAGCGCGCCTTTGCTCGTGTTGAAGCCTGTCCTCACGACCACCGCTAACACCTGATGAGAAAATTGTTCGTCATGTACTTTCATAAAGTCCCTTTTAACCATTTCACTGTTATGGACGCAAAATTAATTTTTTTGCAGAAACTGCTTGAAGTACTCCACAATGAATAGGTTAAATCCTCTAAGAAGTAGCATCTCGTCCAAATTCCAATGAGTCAACTTACCTTTTCCGTCCCGTAGTATCTGGTCTGAATAATTTTCGTGCCGCAGAACAGCGTGTGCCTAGCGTGCTCCTTAATGTCATAGGCGATGTCATTGGACGACGGAATAGGTGTTTTCGTGACAGGCACCGATTCCCCGGTAAGCATGGATTCATTGAGGATGCAATTTCCGGTGAGAAGCACCGCGTCGCAAGGCATCAGGCATCCGTGTGAAGGAATGACCAGAATGTCCCCGGGGACCAATCGTTCCGCAGGTATAGTCGCTGTTTGACCGGTAGCGCGATCTCGCATCACAGTCGCCACGTCGGAAGATTGAATGGTGGATATCAGATTTTGTTGGTTCTGTAGACAAACAGTGGGACATTAATAGACTGCGGATTTTACGCATTTATGAGACAAATGATAAATACAAAACTCTAAAGATATTTGAAGAATTTAAGAATATTGTTACATTACTGTTTATTAAAATCATTAAAAGAGAAAATGTATCTTTATCCAACTTCTGTCTCTTATAATTGACTTAGAAAATTTTGATTTTGCAGAAAGACCTGCAGTCTAGACATTATTGGGCAAGAAAGCGAAACGAGTGATGACATACCCGACGATTCTGGAAGGCTGCCATCAATATGCCGACGCTGGACATTGACAAAATAGCCATGGCGTAGTAGTAGTAGTTGTCGGCCACCCAGAGACAGAAACTGAGCAGTTGGAAGACGTAGAATGGATTCAGGACCTCCAGACCGACCAGCGTCATGATGTTCTTTACTGGGATCATGATCTTGTTGCTTCCGTAAACGCAGCGTCTGTGGGACAATTGTTAATTTTATAATTATAACATAGTTGGTTGTATTTTCCGATTTTGATGATGTCTACCTCATGTGCTGTTCATAGTAGTTCAGTCCTTGCATCTGATGCAACGTTGAAGTGAACACATCGACGTCCAAGCCTCGCAGCTTCAGGAACTCTGATCTCTCGGGATCCCAGATATAAGTGAGCTTCTTGCAGGTGAAGAGAACGATGGACTGGACCTCTGCGAAAACATAATCAAATTAATCACGAAATTTATAAACGGTATAATAAAATTCCGACTCTTTGATTCCTACTTTTGAATTGGCCTCCCGACAGGTGCAACGACAATGAGGGGTGGAATTCTTCCTTGACTTCCTTGATGGTGATCATGCTGTCGTTTTCCATCCAGGGTTCATTGTTCATCAGCGAATCACCGTCGAATGGCTTGTTCCTTTAAATGAATATAAAACAAAATTAACGATGCTCAGAAGTATTACGTCAGTGTAATAAGTTCATGTCAAAAGTTCGTGCCCGATTCTTTGTTATATTCTAATACGAAATCGGACAACAACTTTTGCACTGTCCTAATAGATTTGAATTGGATAAAGTGGGGGGCCAAGTGTACTAACATTATATCTTGGACAGTCAGGGTCTTCAGTTTCTTCACATAATAGCTGGTATGTTTTCCTTGGAACTTCTCCACGAGCAGAACAGTGTCCGCGTCCTCTAGTCGGCATCTGGAATGAGTGCTCTGCAACATCCATTGCGGTACCCAGTGGAAGACTAGTCTGAGGAGGCCTCCGGTGACGAAAATTAGGAACCAGATGACCACGGTTAGAATTTTGCTCCTCTTATACCTGACGAAACCAACGAGAACAATCGATTACATCGTTGCGCAAGAAAATAAAAGTCCCTGAGTCTATTTATCAGTTTCTAAAAATACATCCTCGTACCCATAAATTTCCATTTGGTCTTCTTCGCCGGGGTTCACGTAGTCGACGCCATTTTTAAGGTGGAGAACGCCGGGGCTTCTGGCATCTGAAGGAAAATCAAGATTTAAATAAAGATCGATATAAAACACTGAAAATAAGAAAATCAAAACTGGCAAAAGTGGTCATCGCCAACAGTAAAAACGTTACGTGGACGGCCATCGGTGAGCTTTTTTAGAACCAGACATTTCTATACTAATATTTACCAGATTTACAATATTACGAAAACATTTATGAAACATAGGATTTTCAATGAATCCTCACGAAAATTTATACATATGTTGTTCTCCTTGAAACTGTGATTGCTGGGTCTAAAAAGACCCGCCGACGGCCGTGCGAGTGTAAAGCTACAAGTTTATCCTCCGTAGCGTCGCATTCCGATCCCCACCACCCCCCAACTCGGCCAATGAGAGCGGAGATTAAACAGCCTCTACTGCTGTCGAACGTCTCGTCTCTCCGCGCTATGCGACGTTACAGAAGAAAGGTTGCATCTTTAATCTTGTGATCCTCTAAAATCACCCTCGCAAACAGTGACTTCGCGTCAAACAGGCTGCGTGCCGCACTAGAACTAAATTAATTCAAGAGAAAGTAGGTGCATAGGTTTTACAGAGGCTTGTCCATAGCAGCGATTACAAGAAAGACAAAGTCGCTAAAGAAAGGGCTGGAAGTAAAGATAAAAAAAGAGAGGCGTACTGTATTTTTATGCATAAAAAGTTGCAAATCATCGATCGGTAAAGCCGGCGCTAAATATATTAGCGGGAACCATAAGTAATCAATCATTTTGAAATCTAAAACAAACTTTGTAGTAAATTCAAGTTTTTATTTCTTAATTTATTATATAATCTCGATCATTATCAAGGACAGTTTGCCATCTTTCCTGCAAATTTTCAATCCTCCTCTTATAGAAATCCAGGGTTTGTGAAGCAAAATATGACTCAAGGTGCCTCCTTACATCTTTTATAGAAGTGAATGTTTTATTTCTTAAATAATGCTCCAGAGACCTGAAAAGATGATAGCCAGAGGGAGCAATATCCGGTGAGTACGGGAGTGCGGTAAAACAACAACATTGCAATTCTTTGATTTTTTTTCTGATTGAGTTTCTCTGTATGGGGCCGGGCAATGTCAATTTGCAGTATTACGAGTTTTCTGTGGACTAAAGATGCCCTCTCTTTCAATAGTTCTGAATACAGCAGTTGTAATTGCTGACAATAAAACTCAGCAGTAACTGTTTCTCCAGGTTTCAACAACTCAAAGTGACTCATGCCACGACAGTCCCACCAATGACGAATATGATCCTCGGAAGGTACGGACGCCGCCATTTTATTACAGGGTTGTAAGAAAAATTATTAGAATATTTTGAATATATTATGGTATACCGGAAACTGTAAAAGAATACGTGTTTCCCCTTCAACGATCGGTACAGAACTGAAGGCAAAACGAATGCTGTGCAAATAATTGATCACTTATGGGTACCCCTAATATAAATACCGATCGAGCCGAGCTCGGGGCTTACCCTCCAAAAGTTCCGTTTTCTGTTCCCGCTGTTGGTCAGCGGTGTCGTTGGTACCGCGTGTTCCGAACACGCTGTACGCGTTCCTTGCGAAGTTCAAATTCAGCTTGCTCGGCGTGGGTGTCATGACGGCTACGGGAAAGATTTAATGGGAACTCTCTCTCTCTCTATCTACCCTTTGGTAGCCTCTAGAGATCGGGTAAACCCGGTGGGATCCGTTCGGCGGATTCGCGACAACAGCGGCAGCTTCCCTATCCCTTTATCGACGGTATCCTTGTTCCTAATTGATCCGGTGGTCTCACAACTACATCCTACCACTATCCTTATGAAACTATGAATTTATTGTCCGTGGGCCGTGACCCGGCTAGTCGTCGAAAGTAGCGACAGCTAATCGAACCAACCAGGACAAGAGAAGAGTTCGTCAACTGTCCTCGAAGGTAGCTCGAGGGGGAGCCGGAACACTAGTGGTAGGAAAGAACGGGTGGCGGGTATCCAGCCGAGACCGGGCGGCTACCTGACAGGTGTACCCGGCTCGAATAGACCGCGGGACGAGGCGTAGAGTTGTTGCGAGCAACAACCCCGTCTGCTACCGACACCGGTTGTCCGCCATCGTTCGGTCCGTCTCGAATGTATCCGACCCGGATGATCCTAGCACGGCGTTCTGTTGCATCTGGCTGGCATAAAGGATCCGCCGATCCCTCGGATGACGGCTGACCCAACAGCGACGGGCCGTGTAGGTGGTTCGGTCCTTCTGGACGAGGATTGAGCGGCAGGAGTACGAGGACGTTGAGCTTCGAGACAGCAGCAGCAGCTGATGCTATCGCTCCGGACCTGCCCCCGGGTTCCTGGATTCGTGTCAGTCGCCAGGATCGGTCAGCTTTCGCCAGCCAATTCGCAGCGTGATCACGGCTCGTTCACCTTCGCTCATGCCGCGACGTTGGCAGGCCTGGTCCGAATCTCTGGCCGGCGAACAAGGACGGAGTAGCCGGGGTACCTCGAGGTCTGATCGCTTCGCCAAAATTCCCCTCGTCCTGCCCCTGATCCTGCTGGCCGATCCGAGCTGGCCTCGTCCTCCTGCCCCGCAACCGGTGCTCGCCGCCTCTCTTGTGTGCTCGTGCCTCCCTTTGTCTGCCTTGTCGCGCGATCTCAAATACATTACGGGTTATAAGGATATCTTGGGTTGCCGACGTACGTCTCGATCGGCAGAAACGAAATTTCAAAAATCGAGACCGACTTCTTTTTTTTTTTTCTTTCCCGCGACTACTCCCGCCGCGTCTGACTTATCGACTGGGAACTTTGATGGTCGGTAACTCGGTTCACCGGTCGCGTTCTATATTACCGATCACGACACGAATTCTATCACAAATCACACCGACAACGATATGACTATTTCTTTGTTTTTAAGTACAGTACATCACAGTCTAACGAGTGAAACGGTTTTACGTATAGATCCCTTGGAAATAATCGATCGTATGGTGCAAGAAGAAGAAACAGTCCGGAACCGATCGGCGTCAGACACGTCTCTCGTGGTTTTCACGGGTTTATATATAGCTCGAGTTGCGTCAACATTCAGAGTCTGTTTCGCTGAAGGTGATCACACGATCCGCACGAGTCTCCTCGATGATCGATCCGCCGTGTATCACACTGTGTCTCGACCGCAAGAAGCACCTCGAACGGCGCGCTATCTCGCAACAATATTAACTCTCTCGATGATATTTTCCAGGAAACTTGGCTCCCCTCGCAAGCCGCTGTTGAATCCCAACAGCTAGTAGTCACTTCAAGGCTCGTCTTTCAGATGATCCGCTTAAACGACTCACCCTCTTCGGGACTTCTAAGTACAGAGAACACGGTGCAATAGTTTGTTCCTAGCATCTTGCTCATAATGACGATCCGGGTTCACGTGTCCCGTCCCACGTTGTGTATCTACTGTTCCGCGGCCGGCCGGTAAACTAGGAAACGGAAAAGGAAAAAACCAGCTCCCGCAGGAAGTCACTTTGCACTGGCTCGTGTTCCCGGTTGCATCGGTGATTCGACTGACGATGATAGTACCGCGACGAACGAGGTGTACACGCTCCAGGCCACCACTGGTGCGACTGCCTGCTCCGACATGCACAACGACTCTTTATAGGTGTCCTAGGCTACGACGGATCTCCAGCTGGCATGCCTCCCGCTCGCCGACGTTCACCGTGGACGCAGGATATTCGCGGAAAAATTCCCCGCACACGCACGATCAATCAACGACTGCCGCCCCGCTCGTTCTCGCACAACGTGCTCTCGCAGACCGTTCTAAGATGGCGACCAGGCCGGGACGAACCCGTTTCACGTTGCTCCCCGCGCTACGAATTCCACGAATGTCGTCGCTGTCGTCGTCGTCGTCCGCCGCCTATGTAGACACGAATCCGCGTAACACTCGAACCACGTCGCGACGACGAATTGTTTCCCCGTCGTTTGCCACCGATGTCGGATCGCTCGTTCCTCTTCTGCACGGACACGAAAAGAGCGCGCGAGCAGCTGGCACAGAAAACCGTTCGCCCCAATTACCAACGAGATTCCAGCCGCGAGTGCGTTAAGGGAGTCGTTTGGCAGTCACCGAAGACTTGCGCTCTGACTGCTCCCGACCCGGTTCAGGGCCGTAACAAGCCCACCTTTAGTCGGTGTTTCGCCGACACGTGGCGCTTCGCGAAACCGACACCGGGCGTTCGATTTCGCCGCGTCAACGGTTTTTCGATCGCACACGAATCGAGTTCCCGCGCGTCAACATTGTCAACGACTCCGCTGACGGTTTCTCTGTATCGGATGTCTTCTTTTTTCCCGGAATATTTCGCGGCCTCGTAAGTGACTCACTGCTTGTTCACGCGCTGGCCAGATAAGCCGGACAGTTATTTTAAAGCGATATTGGAGCAGCTTCGATTATATTAATAGGCGATTTTAATCGAGGAGGATTTCTTCGCGGAGGACACCGTTCTGTTACGAGAAATTATGTAATTGCTTTTGCTCCGTATCGCCGATAGGTGCAGCAAAAATAAATCGGGAAAAAATATTCGTATCTCGGTGTATACATATAGGAAATTATGTAACCGGTGTGCTTCGACAAAGTGCAGCGAAAACAGATTCGCTGCTCGAGCGCCGGATGACTTTTGGGTTACAATTTATGACCGCCATCGCTAAAGGTACTGATAAGCTTCCTGGGTTGTACCTACTGCAGCCTGTTCACTTTCATAAAAGACGCCGTTAGGATCGGTCAATAGAAGATTGTAATGTTGGACTACTGAAACGTATTTATAAGATTTCGAACGAGTAAATTGTTTATCTAGGGTCTGGCGGAAACATGTTATTGACAGAACTCATAGGCTTCCAAGGCTTCAGTCTGTTTATCTCGATAAGTAACCGTGGTGATCTATTTATAAAGAACTGTCACATGAAATATCAAAACTGGGGTAATTGTCCCGCTACACAGCCATCTTAAGCGGTGTTATTATGAATGTGCTATTTCCTAAATATTTCATAACATGGGGTCATAATAGTTTGTTAGTAGAAATTTATTTTTAAGCAATTTGTCTTCAGAAATGTCAAAATTGGGGTAACTGTCCCAGTACACAGCCATCTTAAGCGTTGTTATTATCAATATGCCATTTCCTAAATATTTCATAACATGGGGTCATAATGGTTTGTTGGTAGAAATTTATTTTTAAGCAATTTGTCTTCAGAAAAGCTGACTGAATAGTTCCAATAAATAGTGTCCAATGGGTAGAGGTTGAGATAAGGCACATTTACCCTTGAACACGCTTGCTTGGGGTTCTTAGAACACCAGACAAGTAACTAGTGCCTGTAGATAAAGTGTAGTAGAATATTAACAAGAGGCATCAAAGGATTCCGAGGCAGGTCCGTTGATCTTGATAAATGACCAGGGCGATACAAGAAGCGACGGACGCTAATCTCCAATTGTGGCGAGCCAGACGAAGTCTAATTCCCCGGAGCGTCAATATTTGCCCCCGAACGGCACGAGCCGGCGGTTTACATTGAATTGCGTAATTTCTATCGTTCGTGGGCCGGAGGTAAGCCCGGTGGCGCCACGGTCGATGGCGTCGTGCCTGAGATATACCCCTTCCAGCGGGTTCTGCCTCGACCTACGACGACGTCGTACTCGTGACTCATCTGTTCCCACACGAAGTCCGTCCTATCCGTGGCACGAGTACGGCCCTGTTAATTGCACCTCGGCACCAAGAAATGCATCTTCGGTGTCCCCTGTCGAAATCGCCCACCGGAATGCACCTGTTTAGGGCTGGCCCGACCGAAACCCGGCCGGATCCTGGCGGTTTTGCTTTAAACGACCTCGGTATCCATTGCCGTCTCGCTTCCGTCCGTGGCCCGTTCGAGTATTGAACGGCGCCGCGGTCGATACCTGCTTCGAGCTAACTCGGGCCTGCACAGGCCAGCACGTGCCAGCCCGAAAACGTTCACACCTTATTCTCCTGGCCCGAGCGGAGGGGGAACGGTGTGTACCTGCGAGCGGGTAATTCCGACCCAACCCCCCTCTGGCGAACCCTGCGCGCAACCCTGTCCATCAAATTCGACGCACCTGGGCGCGATGGAATGCAGCTCGCAGGGGATGCCACCCGGGAGTTTTTGGCGGATGAGGCGGGAAGTCGACCGTCTTTGGGAATTTATTTCGAGCGATGTGCTCGAGCAATCTTTTTGAAATTTTAGAGACATGTTGTTACACTGTCTAGGTAACTAAACATATTTTTTTTTGTTAAATAGAGCAACAAATAATAATATGTGTTAAATTCTGATTAGATTCTGGCAATTTACAGAACTGGTCAGCGCAATGACGGAGCCGTATAAATATCCGTCGATGTTGTGCCTGCTGTAACTACTTCTTTGGAAGTGCTAGAGATGTAAAAATAACCGAAGACTTGAACTCTTGGAGTACCGGTAGGAGGACAGGAGATGAATTCGCTAAGCGAAAGGAACATGAACTCACGAGAATATATTTTCACTGACAAACCGTTGCACAGAGGTTTCCTGTGTCGCAAACATGAGAGCACTAATGGAAATAATGCTCTCATCGGAATTTTTACTTAATGGACCTATTAATAAACAAATTGCGTCGTTGCGACCGGGTCCATAAGAATCTTAATTTGCATGGATATATGTAGTAGATTCTATAGAAGAAGAATTTTTATTTAAGACGGGTCCGCTTCGACCCAGCATTTCAAACATACTATCTAGCTGCGTGATTAATTTAAATTGGAGATTGTTCAATTTAGTCAACATATACGGATGAAATACACAGATAAAACATACTCAACCCTCGGGGTCGTCGTGGCTATATTCAAATTTATGTTTTCAATTTTATAATTTATGTTTTCATATTCAATTTTATGTTCAACTATTTGAATATTTCCATAAACATTGTGCAACGAAGTGTCCAATGCCACAATGCAAACTAATTTTCATTTAGAAGGTTGCTCATTGTCAATTCAGAAAATTATTCTCCGTTGAGAAATAAATGATTTCTTCGTAACGTCAACGCTTAGACTTGTATCGTCAACATGACTACATTAAAGGGTTCGAAACACGTTTGAAGGAACTGATAAGAATCGTCCATTTCCTCAGAACATACACACATTTCCAGACAATTATCTGTACCGCGTGTCTTCCAAGAATCGATGCAGTTTAGAATGCATTTTCTTGCGAAACGGGAAAACTGTTCCGGCGTTCAACAAACGTGCTAATGGCTCCGTATCGTTTGCTTTTGATTTCAAGTTCCCTTATCAGCACGGACATCGCGACACTTTCGAACGGAATTTTTCTCCGGACGATCGGGCGCCTCTGTCTCGCACACTGCCATGATTAATAACGACGAGATAGCGAAACTTATGTAAGGTGAACACTGTTGAAATCCGCGCGGATGGACGCGCACCGTTCCTCGACGCATCCAAGACGCAGCGGCCAACAGGAAGAGAGTTGCATCATCGATTTTTCCTCGACGAGAAATCGCCGGGTTTCCGGTTAATTCGCGCACGTTCACTATTCCGATCGCGTGTACGTATAACGAACGCGTTCCACGTGTTCGCGTCGCGTCGTTAATAATTACGAACCGCCCTGGAAAAAAGAACTTCCATCGATCGAACTGTCAAAACCATTTGCGTATCTTCCCGGGAAAAACTACCCTTAAAAATCAGAAAAGTGTGAAGGTTGTTCGCCATTAAAACGATTGAAGACCTTGGGAAGCAACAAGTCCGTTCTTCGGTAAAACGTATTGAAGCTTTATATATTTTTATATTATTGGTTCAATTTTAACCCGTAGAAATGTAGACCAACTACT
Source organism: Halictus quadricinctus (assembly GCA_028454245.1). NCBI lineage: Eukaryota > Metazoa > Arthropoda > Insecta > Hymenoptera > Halictidae > Halictus > Halictus quadricinctus. The sequence goes on from CM052127.1 coordinate 12,204,956, forward strand.
TTACGATAATTTTTCTTCGTGTCTTCTTTGTTTAATCATTTATTTTGTCCAGAGTATTATTCTTATTTTCACGTTGTAATGACCCATGCACGATTTTTTAATTTTTTATAGTATAGCGTTTACTCAGATTACAGAGTATCGTACTAGGACCTTTCTAAAATTCTGTATAAATTTTCTCAGACACCTTCAAGTATAATTTAAGAGTAAAATGATTCAAATCTTTCGAGGGAGTTAAAGAAACATGATATTTGTAATTATCGTGCAATACAGTAGGGAATGTTAGCCTACAGAAATTTTGAGGTGATGAGAGTCCCCATACCGATAAGAATTAACCCCCGGATGACCAATACAGTGATTTCTCTATATATGTCGCTAAAGCCTGGATGATAAACGTCGCGGAGTTATTCCCACTACTCGAGAGGCCTCGGACGTCGTGGAGTGTAAACATAACACGAGTATGTCTCCTGCACGATACATGACGCTGCTGAGAACTCACTGTATGTACAATTTTATTTCGATATAAGACGACACTTACATTTTGAAATAAGAAAATCGTTATCCCCCTTTCCTCTTCTTTATCCGAAATACAAGCCCCGAGCCTCGCCTTATATCGAATGAAAATTGTAGTAAAAAATCAACGTGGGTCAGAAATGACTCCGGCATAGGCACTAGAACTTGCAAGAGTCTGAGGGTTAACGTATGATGCTATCTGTTTTCTATTGCGAAAGGATTAATCCGTTTTCGACGTGTCGCTCCATTATCGTGCACTTATGGCAGCGTATCGGCGTCCGATGCAGAGATAAACGCTAATTGTTTTCGGTTCAATTCTCTCTTATCGTCTATAGTCGAATTCTTTCCGAGGTTTTGAAGTCGTGCAAGGACATCCGAGTCTCGTTTAACTTCGTCGATACGTGTATTATGCGTTCGTTCGCAAGCACCGTTATGTAAGATCAGTATACGTTTTCGTGGCGTTTCGTAAACATAAACTTGTCACGGAACCGATACGTCCCGAGGAATTGTGAAAGCCTGTGTTCGTACGTCACGCGTCCGTGTGTACGTTATCTTTCACTTTGTTTAATGTCACCGCGACGCGACGTTTCAATGAGCGTAACTCGAGTATTCGATCGAGGCTCGTTGTGTTACTCGCATTGTAACCCAACGCCGAGGATCAATTAGCGCTTCGAACACTATGACACGCTGATAATTGTTTTCGCTGAAACACCGTCTGGAAGACCGACCTTGCCCGGCATCGATTTACTATCATTATCTTATCGTTTTCGCACGAGATACATTGTAGACTTTTCTGCCGCACGAAATTTCCTTGTAGATTGCGAGGCTTTCCAAGAATCTGCGGATAATTATAATTAATTGACATTGATCTAAATATAAATCTATGTGGAGACAGTGTTGAA
>CM052127.1:12206467-12233509 GCA_028454245.1 Halictus quadricinctus
AATAATCGCCGTGGTATTTATTACGGAAATTAGTTCTTTAGGAGCTTACCATTGTATTTGTCAATTAACGTTCAAGTGAAATTAGAATTATTTCAGAGAAATATTTAAATTAGAAATATTTCAGAAAAATCGCGGTGGAATGTTTTTGTGAAAAATTTGCAAGCACAAACGCATAAAAGTTCGCACTCGATGTTTAAGAAAGATCATATCATAATAAATATTAATAAAAGCGTATCAATACGTACGACGGCGGTATTGACAGGAACCGACTGTAGCGAGCAGCATTTTCGCAGAAACTGTCGAACACATGCGAAAATTTCGGGAACAGCGCATCGTGCTTTTTCGAAACGAATTTCTTCGAAACCGCGTGAATGTCATTCCATGTTTTCGCTTTATTTTCCCACGAAGATTTATCTGACCCATTGTGTGCACTTAGGCGAGATAAAAGGGGAATTTTCCTAACGTCTCCGATCGCAGCTGCACGTATTTCCTCGCGTCGAGATATCGATATTTCAGATCGTGCGATACGAGAGACAAAAGCCGACGATTTCATCAACGCGGGTGTTGTAACGCATTCTTTTTAACAAATTGAAACTTGACCTTTGTTGAAAACCACTTCGGAGCAAATTTAATCTTTGCTCGAACCTCTTTAGATACTATCACGACAGGCTTTAATTATGAGTAGGATCTTGATAAATTGTATTCATTAACAAAATTAATTAGTAAAAATGCCGAGATAAAACGGGAATTTTCCTAACGTCTCCGCGTGTCTCCGTGTCTACTCGATAATTGTCCAAAGCGTGGGTCTCGCCAGGGACAATTATCGGATAGAAGATACTATGCATTGTTCCACTACACTACGTAGAAAAGGACAGCGAAGTTCTAGAGGTAGTGGGGAAAGTTCTGGGACAATTATACGCTAGATATTTGTGACAATTATCGAGGAGAGACTGTGTACGTATTTCCTCGCGTCGAGATATCGATATTTCAGATTGTGCGATACGGGAGACAAAAGCCGACGATTTCATCGACGTGGGTGTTGCAACGCTGTTTAGTTAACAAATTCAGACTTGACCTTTGTTGAAAACAACTGCGGAGAAAATTTAATCTTTGCTCGACCGTCTTTAGCTACTATCAGGAGCTTTAATTAATCCTAGTGTAACTGTCGCGAAACTTGTGTTGTCTCTTTGTCCACACGTTTCGGGGGAGTTATGCGTGACGGCTCGAGCTGCGATTTTCAGCAATGGCAGACCACGAAGATGATGGATGTCGCGAATTCGCGAACCTCTGCAGCCCGGAACACAGACGAAACGCGACCTCCATGCTATTTTCGCATGGCGCGTCGGCCGATTCGATGAAAATCGTCTCGTATTCTAGTTACTCCTCGTCTCTGTGACTCGCCGCCTGCATTTAGAACGTTTGAACTTTTCGGGTCTATAATAGTCCAGTGACGAGGTCGCAGCGTTTCATTGGTGTCATCGTTTCCGGGGAGGGATTATTAGTAACTCGTGTTTTATGCTCAATGATTCAACTAACTAAGCTGTGTAAGTCTCCTCCCCCCCCCCCACCGTCTTATTATTTGATCAAATAGTCATCAATGTTCGCTTCTCAAATTGTTCAAAGAACTGCAAATTGTCTGCTGCCAGAAACACAAATATATTCGAATCATCAGTCAGCTTCTGAAATTGTTCATACGGTTGCACATTTCCTGTTATCTGTCCAATAAAAATTTATATGTCTTCCATTTTATCCGAGTGTACTGAGAGCCCAAGGTTCTTTATGTAATTGTTTTAAATTCAGTAGTATGAGATTTTTAGTGACGATATATGTTATAATTGTCAATGAATCATCGACGTTAGATTCTGAAATTGCCCAGAGAGTTGCACGTTTCCTGTTATCTGTTCATTAAAAATTTATACGTCTTCCATTCTACTCAAGTGTAGACTTCACTGAAAATCCAAGGTTCTTTATGTAATTGTTTCAAATTCAGTAATATGAGATTTTTAGTGACTATATACAGTATAATTGTCAATGAATCATCGACATTAGCTTCTGTAATTGCCCACAGAGTTGCTCGTTTCCTGTTATCTGTCCACTAAAAATTTATACGTATTCCATTCTATCCAAGTGTAGACTTCACTGAAAATCCAAGGTTCAAGTTCCTGCTTTAAATTAGCTGCTAGAATTATCCACAGAATTGAACATTTCCCATCGCATCACCCACAATAAATGCAAATATCTTTCATTCCACCGGAATGCAGAATTTTTTCCTCGATTTTATCGATTATATTGGAAAGTTATAAAAAAAAAACGAAGTTGAAAGACATTTCTCGGCGCTGTTCTCATTTGAATAATGATGTAACAGCTTTCATAACGGATCTAAAAAAGTTGCAAGGCCGCTCGGAGACAGCTTAAAAACTGTTGTTCACGCTCGAAAGAGGTGTTAGCGTTTAATAATAAGATACAAAAGCACGATAAAAGGCAATCTTATGTCCGAAGATTAGATTTAATGAACAGGTAAATCAAAATTGATAAATTCGATCTTCCATATAAGGCTCTGAAGTAGGAAACCATTTCTCATGTGTTTTTTGAAGATCTTCATTGTCGAGTAGCAATTCTCATTATGTAACTACGAATTTGAAAATTGTTAAAACAAAATTGTAAATAATGTCAGACGAAGGATTCAAATACTAAAGACATTTGGAGATAAATAATAAATAAAGACTTGGCAAATTTTTATTTTGCATAAAAATCCACAATAACACCGACCGCTGTTACAAAGGAAATAAATCTAGCTTCTGCGAAACTGATAAAATTTGAAAAATGCAAGATTGATAATTTTACAGGATTTTGGGCTCTCGGATCTTTGACGGACTCGAAAATCCATGGAGGAGATAATGGTGCTCGGGACCACGTGGGCGTCATAGTATCGGACGAAGGAAAACTACTTGATCAATGAAAGATGCTCGATTGCACACTGTGTAACCCCTGGGGTTATCTCGCGTCGGAACTCCTTGTGCTTCGCACATCCCGGCACGAACAGAGTCCGTCGATATTACAGAATCACAGACACAGAGACAAAGGAAAATAAAGAGAGATAGATATAGCCTATCGATTCACAATGGCGATAGACAAAATTGCGGTGCCACGAATGCGTTCTAATTACGCCTTCCGAAAATTAAAGACCCTCCGGACAAAGAAACGAACAGCATCGATACTCGAGGGATCATTGACATTCAAGCTATAATAACTTCGTAGAGAAAAATCGCACTGGAACAAACCTAGGCTCATTTTAAAGCCTGAAGTCTCTACTTTCATAGCCCGTTAGTCTTCTTTCGCTAAAAAATGTTTACACGACGCACTGGCTTGGGAAAGTGAAGACATGTTTCTTCGAAAATGCTGTAAATGACTTTTATAAGATTAAACAATTTTTTCTGGCACCTTCAGTCACATTTTGCTTGACGAACCCTGGATTTCTATAAGAGGGGGATTGAAAATTTGCAGGAAAGGTGGCAAACTGTCCTTGATAATGATGGAGATTATATAATAAATTAAGAAATAAAAACCTCAATTTACTACAAAGTTTGTTTTAGATTTCAAAATAATTGATTACTAATGGGTCCTCCTAATACCATTTGCAACGACCCTAAAATTGTCCGGTCATTTCGTTGGAGTTCTAATCGCTTTTCGTACGTGCCCGACAACCTGATCGAGAAAGGTTTGTTATTTGAAGCGGTTCATTCAGATGTCTCGATAAGGTCGACCAGGCACACGCGCTATTTATATCGGATTAACCCGACCGATAAAACGGAGTACGTGGAAACGAACTTGCGGGCTCGACGTCGACGAGGCGTCACCGTTTCCTGCGATAAAAAACGCTAAGGAAGACGTTCCTTGCTTCCTGCACAGTCCAATAAGTGAACACTGCCGTCTGCGATCAGACAGGATGGCTGATCCGTGAGTTTACTGTGCTGATCCTCGCCTGGCAGTTTCGTGGATTCGCCTCGAGAAGGTTGGAGGCTGTTTAAAGTTGTTCTAGGTTTGGACATGAGAGAAAAATTATTTTAGTTTCACGGTTAGTTCATTCGTCGAGTATTACCATCTGAGGATAATCGTTTGTTGCTTATTTTCAACGTTTTGTGAAGAGAGTCTCGTTTTTTGATTGCGCTTGTTGCGAGGTAGGTGATCGTTTCGTCCTACTTTTGCATTTATTGCTGTTTTATTCATTGCCTTCATGCATTCACTGTTGTTTTATGGATCGTCTTGTGCATCGTCTTGTGCATTTATCGTTGTTTTATGCATTGTCTTTAAAGGCATTGTCTCGTGGATTTAATTTCAGTCTCTTCGATAAATAAGCTTTTCTCTTTCCTGTAATTAATTTTTAGTTCGACCACGTCCTCGAAAATTTCTTAATTTGTTCAAGCGTTCACGGTTCAAATAGATTGTGTTTTTAGGCGTGAGGTATAGTGTCGCGGACGAGAAGATAGATGTAAGAAGAAAGATTTTCGAAGAAATTCACGGGCCGTTTGATCGTTCGTCGTTTTTCGCCAGCTGTCGGCGACGATCGCAGCCTTGGACTTCGATCAGTCGAATTCACGAACGGCAGCTGTTCAAAATGAATTCGTTCTCGTGATCGATGGAGCCCGCTCGAATTCTCGATCGTGCCGTCGCGTAAACGAATGCATTAGGTGTACCAATTAACGCGTCGACGGCCAATGTTTTTCGTCTGTCAAGGCGACGTTATGGACTCCGATTACTCACGGCAATGGTATTCGTTGGTTGACTGTGCCCGCTGCCGTTCAGAATTCTTTGTCGCTCGTTTTATTCGTAATTCTAAAGTGAAACGGAGAAGTGAGAACCACTGTGACAAAATACAAAGTTGAAAAGCTCAAGAATTTAATTCAACTCATTTGAAAAACTCAAGGATTTAATTTAATTCATTTTGGAAGCTCGAGGACGTAATTTAAATTATTCTGAAAGCTCAAGGATTTAATTCAAATATTGTTGGAAGCTCGAGGATATAATTTAAATCATTTTGGAAGTTCAAGGATTTAATGTAAGTCATTCGAAAAGCTCAAGGACATAATTTAAATCATTTGAAAGGCTCAAGGACATAATTTAAATCACTCTAAATGCGCAAGGATTTAATTTAAACAATTTTGAAAGCTCGGGGATTTAATGTAAGTCAAGAAACTGAAGAATTCAAACTAAATGAAGTAAAAATTCGTGGACTAAATTTAAGCCGTTTAAAAAACTCAAGGACTCGATCTGAGCCATATAAAACTTCAAGGATCTTCACCGAAAGAACAAGATCATTGTTTACGAAGCAAGTGACCATACAATTTCCAATGATAATGCGTACGTGTATTATTCTTACATCATAGCTCGGTTACACGGTCGAAGCTGGCAGAGCTAGTGGACAGAATGATTTTTATTCACCGACGGCGGTCATCGGCGACCACCAGGGCAGCCAACGCAGCGATTCATCGAGTAACAGCACAGTTTTAGCGGTATCGATAAGATTGCGTAATAACATATGCAAATAAGTGAAAAATTATAAGAAGAGCATTATCGACTTCGGAGCAACGAAGTAAATGACAGACGTTATGAAACAACGATATTATATAAACGAGAAAGAGGCGGAGCAGCGTGAGTGCGATCTACGTCATAGATCATTCACCTAGATCGCTTCGTTGATCCTGAGTTCACAAGAGGAATCAACGATTGAAATCTCCGTATGTCACAAAACGAACTATAACTTCTTTACTTACTCAAATACGAGAATGAAATTTTGGGGAACATATCCTCGACTTTTATCATCTAGGCCTTAGCGACATATATAGAGAAATCACTGTACAGTGAATTATCGATATACGTCAACAACACGAGTCTTTCGGGTTATGTTTACACTCCTCGACGTCTACCCCGCGGTGGTGGGGATAGTTCCGTGACGTTTACCATCCAGGCCTTGGCGACATTTATAGAGAAATCACTGTATTTTCGATGTATGCGAAAAGGAGTTTACAGTTTCGGACCAGAAACACTAGAATATTCAAACGAAGGTTACCGTAAATTCGGGACAAGCCTTTCGCCTAAACTTCGACCTACAATGGCGTCTCCGAGTCACGAATCGACACGGAGAATCGTCGCTTGCTGTTCCGAGTTTCAATCGCAGCAGTTCAGTACGAATCAATGGATCCAATAGATACATTGGATCCAAAGATAGGAAAGCCATTAAACCCTGGCAAAGTTTGCCTTTCATTCCGTTCGCCGCGTTTGAGCATTTTGTAAACGAAGCGAATGCTAATGTCGCCGCTCCACAGAGAGATTTAGGGTCGCCGTTCTGCCAGCGAGGCTTAAACGCTTCCGCATAATTTATTGTCCGGTTTTCAACAAGAGATCGCGATGGCTGTCATCGACAACAATGCCGATAGACGTTTGTTGATGTAGCAGCACTCGATCACAGTAAACTATGGTCAGTCGCGATCCTAATTGCAGGTGAACGACCTCGGGTATGTGTGCTGATATGTGCGCAATTTGTGACATTTAAAAACTGTGCGATGCGTTTATCATGTAAATTTTCATCACGGTTTATGGCAAATCATTGCTGAAGAATTAAAGTAGTGGATCTGTGGATCTTTGGGCGAAGTAAACAACGAGATCAATCGCTCGAAATAGGGGCTGAATAAAAATGTCTACCCTCGTTTAATAAATTTGATAAGTTGACAATAATATATTCCTTAAATTATCGTTACAAATATATTTGCAATCTAGTAATCTATTTAATATTTTTCTAATTTTTGTAATTTTCTGCTTGTTCACAGTGGCTTTAGGAGATTAGTATTTCCAGAAATGTAATCAGCAACCGTCAGCTATCGCCTGATACGAAACATTGCAATTGTTTGCAGTTTTCTGATACCACGAGTTCTCAGTATCGAGAATACAAAAGCTTGACTACGTTTGAAATAATCTGTTTTTGTTTCTATGTTTGAAAATGTTGTTTGCAAGTTTGTTGAACCAGCAAGAATACTTGAGAATACATTTCGAAGCTAGAGATAGCAACGAGGAATTATTTTAAAAATATTTTTATTTTCTGTAGTCTATTTGAAGCTAGATGGTTATTCACTTAAGAGATAAATCTTCTTCTATCGGTCTACACTCCGACTGTAATCCCTCTTCAAACTGCTTAGAGGTCGGTTTATTGACTTCACAATCGCATTTCTATTTCTATCGACGTACTAATTGATTTCAGCTTGTTCTTAGGCTTTCTATTGACTTAACAAGTCACGTTTTCACTCTTATCTCTTTACGGGATCGATTTGAACACTTCTTTAGTTTCTCTGAGGCTACTTTTATCGATTTAACAAGCAGGTTTGTACTTCTGTCTACCTACAGTCGGATTTCACCTCTTCTTTGTTCTATAAAATTGAGTTTATTGGTTCACCATTGTATTTTGTTTTCCACCGATTCTAACCCCCTTTCAGTCTTTTGAGTTTATCATTGTTCAAGCAATCTACAGATCGTTTACGACTGCCCCTAAGTTTTTTGTTGACCCGACAAGCACATTTCTATTTCCATCGACCTTCAAGACAATTTCAACTCCCCTTCTCCTTTCAGTGTCTCCGAGGCTAATTTTATTGGCTTAACACGCACGTTTCTAATTCCATCAATTTCGAGATCGATGACAATCCGTTTGTTGTGTTTGTGGGCTAATTTTATTGACTTCGCGATCGCAGTTCTATTTGTATCGATTCACAGCTCGATTTCAATTCCTGTTTATCCTTTCTATTGACTTAACACTTACATTTTCACTTCCGTCGACCTACAGGACAATTTCAACCCTTGTTTACTTTCTCCGAGGCCAATTTTATTGTTGTGGCACGCCTGTTTCTAATTTTTTTCGGTTTAGAAGTCGATTGCGAGCCCTTCGTTATCTTTCAAGGCCAATTTTATTGATTTCACAATTGCATTTTAACCCCTTCTGTGATAATTTGGGGGATAGCTTTATCAATTTAATAATTACATCTGCACTGCCATCGATCTAGAAATCGATTTCAACCCCTCTATGATAATTTTGGGAATAGTTTTATCGATTCAATAATTACATCTGCACTGCCATCGATTTAGAAATCGATTTTAACCCTTCTCGAGTCTGTTTAAAGTTAATTTTGCTAATTCAATATGTAGATTTCCACTTCTATTAATCTATAGATCGATTGCAACTCCTCTATTATCTTCATAAAGCTATTTTTATTGGCTCCACAATCAACACTTCTATTTTTATCTATTTCAACTCTTCTTTGCCCTTTCTTGAGCTAATTTTATCGACTTCACAATCACAGTTCTACTTTTACCAATATATAGATCAATTTTATCCCCTCTAAACCCATTTTAACCAACTCAACAATCACACTTCTACTCCCATCAACCTATAATCCAATCCCAGTCCATCTTCCACCTCTCCAATGCCAATGAACTTCAATTTCACTTCAATTTACCCTCTCCATTGTCTAATACACCTTCCGAAACAATTTAGACAAAACTGTTACAACAAGGCCACAAAATCCATAGTTCATCAACCCATGTATAATAGCTACAAGATTCCATCCTCTATCCTCTATCCTCTATCCTCTATCCTCTATCCTCTATCTTCCATCCTGTATCCTCCACCCTCTACCATCTACCCTCATCCTCTAATTTCTATTCTCTATCCTCTACCCTCATAGAACTATCAGCATAACAGGACTACAAAATCCACAGTCCATCATCCCTTGTATAATAGTTTCAAGATTCCATCCTCTACCCTCTATTCAGTATTTTCTATCCTGTATCTTCCACCCTTTACCCTCATCCTCTATTCTCTAACCTCTATCCTCATACAGCTATCAACATAACAGCACCACAAAATCCACAGTCCATCATCCCCTGTATAATAGTTACAAGCTTCAATCTTCTACCCTCTATTCTCTATCTTCTATCCTGTATCCTTCACCTCTACCCTCTACCCTCTGCCATCTACCCTCATCCTTTATTCTCTAGATTTTGTTTTGATGTTGTGCCGATAGTACTATGAGGATAGCTCTGATAGCGATATGAGCTCATCATCCTCTATATAGCAACCATAAGAGATCTTCTATCCCCTATCCTATGTCAAAGTAACATAGTCCTTTCTCTCGCGGTGTCAATCCTCAGGTCACAGGGTTCTCACAAAATCCACAGTCCATCATCCTCTATATTATAGTAACCATAAGAGACTCCATCCTGAATCTTCTATCTTCTACCTTACCACCCTCTATTCAATGTCAAAATAACATGGCCCCTACCGTTCAAGATGTCAAACGCCGGCTCATACGGCTCCTGATTCAGGCTATCCATGGTCACCGGTGTCGTTCGTAGCTGGCCGATCGTTCCGTGCGTTTAGGTGTGCGCGAACGACCCGGGATGCCCCGGGCATCGCGGTTCACCGTATCCTCGTTGGCGTTGTCCGTTTCTCCCGGTGATTCAACGTCGTCGTGCCGATGACAGCATTTCCCGGGACCGTTTTCCGGGGCCGTTTTTGTCGGTAAGACGCGCGCACGGCCGCGCAGTAAAATCAACCGGGACGCGCAACGGAGCGCCGAGCAACACTGCCGGTCGCTAGTTCCTCGCCCCGTTACCGAGCCGCGTAATATCGCTTTCGTACCGCCGATCCGCTTAGGCCCGCGACGCTGATTGGCCCGGGACGGCTGTTATCAGTCACGATTCCTCGGATAGAAGACCTCTTCCGAACCGTCGCGTCGACCCCGCTTGATCTACCGATCTCTCGTAGCTCGGAGACGATCGACGACGCTCGACGACGCTCGACGACGCACTTCCTAGACAGAAATGGCAGCTTTCAGTGCGTACCGTTTTTTCAGGATCGCGGAGTTTTATTGTGACACACGGGATTTACGGAATTAGGTTTGATTTGTTGTCTGTGATAAGGGATCCGGTGGAGCTGATATGGCAACTTTTAGTTCTAGGGAAAGGGACCCAATTACTGTGGGGATACCAATTACTGTACCTATATCTGTTATACTTTTAAAGCATAATGAATATGTATAATAAATGTAGGCACTGTAACTGGTACCCCCACAGTAATTGGGTCCCCCATTCTATATCATGATTTCAAGATGGTGGAGTTATTGTGACTTATTTCGGAACTAGAGTTAGTGTTGGAGTTGGATTTCATTTGTTGTCTGTGTATGGGATTGGTGGATCTGAAATGGTACCTTCGAGTGGAGACTGTGGTTTGAGAGTGTGATATTTTTTTTGTGCGGGAAATTGCTTGTTGGATCTGAAAATGGCACTGAGAAGGGTATTCGTAAAGGGACTCAGGATTTTTAAACTTTGCTTGTTGGTACCAGAATGGTACCTTTGAGTGGAGACTGTGGTTTGAGAGTGCTATATTTTTGGATTTGTCGATTTTCTTTGGAAAGTGGTTCGTTGGATTCAAAATGACACAGAAAAGGGTGTTTGTATGGGTATGTTTGAGCACTGCTTCTTCGTGTCAAAATGGTACCTTTAGGTGAAGACTGAGGTTTGAGAGTTCGGTGTCTGTAAAATTGTGAAAAGGGACCTATATTTGATTGATGTCTGTGACAAGTAAATTATTGTAACGTTAATCGCACAGAGAATTGTAGAATTCATCTAGTAAGTCTGAAATAAAATAATTAACTGAACGGAAGAGGATGACCATGAGAATCCTGTTTGCTGGGAAAAGAGTATTGGCCCCGCAGGTTCGAGGAGGTAAATTGGCCGGAGGATTTCTATCTGGGAAGCCGGATACGTGGCCGTCCGATTCACAATAGGTCGAATAATTGCCAGCGCCGTATCTCGAGAGCAGATAATTGGCTATTTAGTTAATAAGTGATCAAGGGTCAGCGAGTACATAGGCAACATAGTTGGGGATTATCTGAATCAACGCGGACAATGAAACGGCCAAGCTAATCTCTTGATAGGATTCTACCTCGAGGACTAAATTCCAAGGTACTTGAACATAGCACAAGCTTACCTTGTGAAACACACACACACACACACACACACACAGACAGACAGACACCTCGAGTCATGATCGATTAACCTGAAGGTTCTCTCGTGTTCGATTACTTCTAACGAATCGACTCTAATCTGCAGATATCCTGGAAAAGTCTAACGGCTTAGTGTTGGGCGTGCTGCTTATCTGAAATCGTAATTATACGGTGTAGAATGAGCTGTCTGGCGCAGCTTGAGACCTAATTATCTTCTACAAGAATTGTCGAGGTTGTTGTACGGGAGGATACACTAAATCATAGTCTGAAAAATTGCGCTGAGACTCCAGAAAATATGTTCGAAGATTCATTTACTTTCACACGTACAGTTTATGTGAATTGGAACGTTTCTTTGCGGATATCCAATATGGCTACCACAGGTAACCTAGCAAGTGCAATCTTCTCTTCCGCGATCGATTTTTAAAATATTTTCTTAGTTCAATTATTTGATGTTTAAGGGAATGCATGTGTTATTGACACTTAATTTTCCTATCACTTTAAACGTTCCAATAAAAATGTTTACACGTACAATTTATTTCACTTCGAACGTTTCTTTACCGCTGATATCCAATATGGCCGCCATAGGTAACCTCACGAATGCGATTCTGTTTTCTTCGATCAATTCAACGTGTTGATTCTATGACTTTGGAGTGTCTCTTAAGTTCCATTAATTTCTTTTCAATTTGTATTCTCAAAAATTGTTATGAAACATACTGTTTAAGTATACTAAAAATATGTTGCATCAGCCTCTCTTATTATTGATTTTAACTTACTTATTCTTATCTAAAATTTCTCTTAGACAGAATTCTCAAACGCGATTAATTAACGAATAATTTTTTAACAGCCGAAAGCAAAAGTGAACAGTGTATGAATATTTTTTAATAGCAAGAATAGGCCAACACAGCATCTTCTAAGCGATGCATTACCTTCGCTCCCGGTTTTCCCTTGTTGTTTTCGTTTTTGCTAAAGGAGAAAGTCTCAGCTCTCTGTGGTCCTCGCGTTTTCTCCTCCGGTTGCACCTGATTGGTTTATTTGCATTCCGGCTACACCTACGGCACGATTCCCGGTTGACGAATGTGCCGCGCCATTCGTTCCTTTCTCTTTTTCGAGCTGGTTTTAACAGAAAACCGGCGCGACTAATCGCGTGCGAGCGTCATCCGACGACTACCGATCCTCGGTTTGTTGCATAGATTTTTTAATAATCGCTGATAAGCATGCGCATCCGAGAGAGTGAAAGGGAACGGACGTCGAGCACGTGCATTCCTCACCAGTGCACGCTTTGCCGATCGCGTGCAAAAATCGCGCGATAGTGAACGACTTTGATCGTAGAACAGGAATTTCCAGGGACCATAACTGTTATAACCAAAAAGAAAAAAAGTCATGGAATAACAAGTATTTCGTCGACTAAAATCGTATTGGTTACAAATAAGGATTATAAGTAACCGAACATCTTTTCGGATCGCTCATAACAGTTATCAATGAAAGAAGTTAATTTCGAGCGCTCAGTTTTTCTTCATGGATAACAGTTATCGTGGAGGATCCAATTTTTTGGACACTAATAACCGTTATTTGTAACCAAAAAGCATAAAAAATCGATATTTTTTAATCATTTTGTCCTTCGACTTTTTTTCTTTATATTTTGTGTAGATTATCTTAAATTTCAATAATATTCAACTTTTTAGCAATGATTTATATCGTAGAAAATTGTAGAATAACTGTTATTTTTGGTCCCTAGAAATTTCGCGCAACGTAATGAAACGGTAGTGAATGATGACTGATTAGGAGATGCTTATCTAATCTGACAAAGTGATATTCTGTTTTGCGGATCGAGCGTCTTTCTTCCGGCGATCGAGAAAACTCGATTGCCCGTTTATCGATTTTCGTATCCTGTTAACACGTTAAACGCGGAGCTTGTATATATGGACTTCCCGTTCACGCTGCGAGTGACCGCAAGTTTGTGTATAAACAGAGGTCACGTTTCCGAGTCGTCGCCTAAACGAAAAGCCTAGTGACGGTTTTCATGGACTGACGCCGCCTGAATGGAAAGTTCGATGTCGGTCCCGTGGGACCGACGTAGCGTGATCCGTGTTGATCATGTCGCGCATGTAACCTGTTGTGCCTCGGGATTAGGTTTCAAAGCATACTGGCGGAAGTTTATGGTAATTCTTGGAGCGTTGTTTGGAGGTCTTGGGATTTCAGATCAGAGGATTGAGGAATTCTTTGGAACTTGAGCTGAGAGGTTCTGCGATTGTAATTTCCACGTGTTCTTCAGGAATAGTTGCTCGAAAGATCCCAGCGTTGTGCTTCAGTCATTTTTATTTGGCACTTCGAAATAATAAAGTGTGGTCCATTAAAAAAAATTCTAGCGTAACGCTTCGTCCATTTTTGTTCAGCAATTTGAAAAGAACAAATTGTGGTGCATTTGTAATTTTCCAATTGGAAGAAATTCTTTTCACAACGCAAACGGAAAGAAATTAGATATCGTACCGACACTTCCTTTATTCTCTACGAGACAATGGATACAGTGTATACTTCTGAAAGTAGTCAACAAGATAAAAAAAGAAGGTTGAACGTCTACGGACGTCCTCTAATAAAATTGCGATGGTTAAGGGATGGGGGTAATTACAGACGAACGAATCTTCCTTTATTAAACGCGCGAGTACGTTAAATAGTTAATTAATAATAATAATTAATAATAATAATAATAATAATAATTAAATATATATTAGAATTTCATTTCTCTCTCTTTCTCTCTTTCTCTCTTTCAATAACTCCCAGTGTCCAATCCAAGCGAATCCGATCGAACAGTTTACCACCGTTGCTCTTCATCAACATAAAACAATTTTTCCAAAATAAAACAATACCATAGAAAGCATTATCCTTTACTAACATGACAAAATAGAAAACAATGAAACCTCAATTACTGAACCGAATCGACTGCGGACTGGACTAGGCTGAATTAACGATCCTAAACGTTACAAAAAAAAAAAAAAAAAACGATCCTAACACGTGGTGCACAACGATCCAAGCCGATGACGTTTCCAATCAGCTCAGAAGTCCTTCTTCTTGTCCTTGTCGACGAGGACGTTGTCGTGGTAGCTGATCTCTTGTCCGGCGACTGCAGGATGAAGATAATGCGGCTCCACATCGATCTTCTCCTTCACGTCCGAGTCCAACACCATGGAATGATGGGGTCCCCGGTGCAAGACCGTCGTCGTCGAGTGATGTTGCTGTTGTTGTTGTTGCTGTTGTTGCTGCTGCTGTTTCCCAGTCGACTGATGCTGATGCTGATGTTGATGCGTGTGCTGTTTCTCCTCTTCCTGGCCATACTTCTTCAACAACTCCCTCAACTGCTCCAGGTCGATCTCCTCCCCGGACTTCGAGAACAACTCCTTCGGCAACAAGTCCGCACCCAATTCGTCCGACTTCTCGGAGTCCTTGAACTGCTTGTACAGCTGCAGGAAACGCTCGTCAGCCTTCACACCGTCCCTCGTCGTGTTCTTCGAGGCGTTCAGGTTAGGGTTCAGTAGAAGATCAGGCGTTTCGTGCACTATGTTCACGTTCTTGTCCAGGTTCTCCTCGGTCAGGCTCTGCAGGAGGGTGTTGTAGTCCGGTTTGATCCGGGACGTCTCCATGCAGGAGCTGCAGGAACAGTTCGTGATGATCTGGACCTTCTTCTGCATCGTGATCGGGTTGTTCTCTTCATCCTTGCAGTCCAGGGTCACCTGGAATGACGACGAGTTGTATGAGCAACTGAGTATGTCTTTGATGAAGTGGGATGTTGATTGAATTGAAAGATGTTAGGCAATTGTGGTGGGATTGAAGAAGAAAAATATGGATGGGTCAAGCAAGACCCATAGAACGCTGCAGAGTTAGTGATAGGTCAAATGAAAAATTTTACACGGTGTATATAATGTTTGAGCATGTTCAGAGTCTATAGTGAAATAGAAAATTTTTAATAAAATGAGGATTTGATCCGATCAAAAAATATTACACAATAGTGACAAGAGTAAAGAATAAGAAGATGAGGATGGGTCCAGGAAGACCCGAAGAACGCAGCAGGGTTGACAGTAAATCAAACAAAAATTCTACACTGTGTAAAAACAGTTCAGTTGACAGTAATACAGTGATTTCTCTATATATGTCGCCAAGGCCTGGATGGTAAACGTCGCGGAATTATCCCCACTACCGCGGGGTGTACCCAGTGAGAGGCCAAGAAGCATGAGAGACCTCGGACGCCGTGGAGTGTAAACATAACACGAAAGACCCGTGTTGTTGACATATATCGAGAAAATATTTAACAAAATCAGGATTTGTTTAGATGCAAAAATATTATACAATTGTGATGAGATGAAGGAACAAAAAAATGTGAATGGGTCAAGAAAAACCCGAGGAACACAGCAGAATTAATATTAAATCAAACTAAAAATTCTGCAGTGTAATATAAAAATTGAAAAATGATTGATCAATACGACGATGTAGTATAAATAAGAAAATCTGAACAGAATGGGGAGTTGTTTAGATTAAAAAGTATTTGAAGGAACAGGTACGTGATGGGACAAGCAGAGTGACCGTGGAAATGGGAGATAACGTTATCAAATATTTTCGTGGTAGCTAAACAGGTTTAAACGGTGGACACGAGGGGTGTGACAGGGTGTTTGTCGCCCGCTCGTTAATTTACCGTGTGCCAGACGCTGTCGAGGGGCTGACACGAGTCGCAGTATGGTCTGATGAGGTCGCCGGGCGCGGACGGCTCGCTATGGGGCACCATGTACGAGAAACAAGCGCCGACGCACACATTGTTGTCCAGCTCCTTCGAGGAACACTGCGGCCATGTGACTACCTGCTTGATGGGGGTTGTCTTGCACCAGCTGTGCTTGTCCGGGTAGAGCACTATGTTGTGGACCTTGAAACGAACCGTCATGTTGAGTGTCATCCCCCATTAAGGGGTCCAGGACGTGCTTAGCCGACAACCCGAACGAAGCGTGACCTTTCGAAATTTTGTCTGATAAAACCAATGGGCTTTCTTGTCAAACAAATACTTTATTAAGAAGTACATATGTTGGACTGCTTGTAGTAATTTTTTTGTTGCAAGACTTTTAAGAACGGCCAAATAATAATTCTTTCTCTCCATTGCTCTTTTGTTGAAGGTGCTGTACGATTTTTTGAAGATTCTCTTAATATTTTATTTAATGGATACAGTTTATGAAAAATTTTATTTTTATTTTCTTGAAATGTTAGTTGTTTCACACGATACCTACTCGTGGATTAAAAAAGGAATTTTCATTGAAAATTATTCCTCCTGTATCCACTGAATAAAATCCTTTATCAACTGAGTTTAAATTCAATTTAAACTCTCGATTAGTCAATCTTTATGAAAAATAAAATTTATAAACATAAAGGTTTTCTTTGAATAATTTTCATAAGCTGACACTAGTACATTGATGTTGCACCTATTCAGCTTTATTCAGTTTTGTCATTAATGCATAAAACCCACAGGATCTTCTGATGATCGTTTTACTTCAGAAAAGCAGCTAGTGCTCAGACGTTTCTTCAGGATACTGTAACCAAAAAATTCCTACAACATGTCCACTAAATGTACTTTCAAATGAGGTTCTTCTTCCGAAGAATGGTTCATTAGGTTTTCCAGAAAAAATTTCCGTTGGTCACGGTTCCCTCAGATTGTTAAGCAGACACGGTCCCTTTTTAGAGGGAACATAAAACAAAAGGAAAAAAAAATATATATATCGAAGGAGATGATCGGATAAACCTTGTGCTCTCGGTGCGCAAGAAGAAGGGTCGACTGGACGAGCAGCAGGATCGCCACCGTCAGATGACACGTCGATCCCATGATCCCTGAAACAATGCAAAGAGAGAGAGGGTATCCGAATCTTTCCAACTGATCGACAGGTCGCTGTGAAATAGTTGCCAGGTAAGAAAAGTCCGCGGGACCAAAACTTTCTCCGTGTGGTTAAAACCGTGGGGTCGGAGAACGAGCCCACCATGGAATTTCGCGATTGCAATTCCGAGGCGAGGCGTGTTGCGTGCACGTGTGTAAAGTCGACGGCCTCTTGGCCCCCTCCACGGATGAATGAAAGTCGCAATAGCGACGGGCTTGTCGCGTTGCTATGCGTACTGTTGTGATTCGCATGAAAATTTTAATAAGTAGGCGCTCATTCTTCCTCCTCTTCATCTTAACCCTATAAGTTCAAATGCCACCGTATGGATCAATCTACTATCCCTGTGCCATCACACTAATGCTCACAATTTTTCTAACATCCTCAAATTAATTTCTTCTCAAATAATGGCACTTTCATTGTGCTACCTGTTCAAGGGGTGACTTCATCCCCTAAAATCACAGTATACTCAAAACAAAAAATAGCTACACATTCATGATAAATCACTCTACTACACCTCGACAATCACACCAATTTTCACAATTTTCCTAACACCCTACAATTAATTTTTAGCTTTTCAAATAATGGCACTTTGATTGTGCTACCTGTTCAAGAGTTCAATATCCAAAACAAAAAATAGCTGTATGATACTGATAAATCACTCTACTGTCCCACTACTATCACACCAATTTTCACAATTTTCCTAACACCCTAAAATTAATTTTTAGGTTATTAAATAATGACGCCTTGTCTGTGCAATCTGTTCACGGGATGTTGCCAGTTCCTAAAATCACAGTATACTCAAAACAAAAAATAACCAATATCACACCAATTTTCACAATTTTCCTAACACCCAAAAATTAATTTTTAGGTTATTAAATAATGACGCCTTGTCTGTGCAATCTGTTCAAGGGATGTTGCCAGTTCCATAAATCACAGTGTACTCAAAACAAAAAATAACCAATATCACACCAATTTTCACAATTTTCCTAACACCCTAAAATTAATTTTTAGCTTCTCAAATGATGGCACTTTGTCTGTGCAATCTGTTCATGGGATGTTGTCAGTTCCTAAAATCACAGTATATTCGGTAAGATTTCCCCCAAAAAATATCTGTACATTACAGACGCCCCATGTCAGTCCCCATGGGCCCCTCGTTGCCCCGAGGTCCCCGGTTCGACGACCGTCTGAAATTACGTCACCGGGATTTGTCGTGGTGCCGTTTCGGGGCTGTCGGCTCTTCCTTTTTTCGTCGCGTTCGTCGCGTGAATTTTGTTTAAAGCGAGAGCCCGCCGCACCGGTGCGTGCGCATAGGGGGCTCGTAAACGCGACGGGGCCCGGTCCCATGGAACACAGGGTTAATAGAGGGGGCCAGGAAGATTGGGGGCCCCGGGGGGGGGGGGGGGGGGGAGAGGCGGCCTGTATCGGCGCTTCATTCATAAATCGTCAAGCCGATTCCCCGATTCCGCCGACGACGAGGAGCCGGGGATATGCTCGAGTTTTAAAGTCGCCGAGATTCCGAGATAACGGAATTCCCTGCCGCCCCTCGGGATCACCGGGAAACAGGAGACTTTCTCGTGGATGTCCCGACCATAAATAGCGTCGGATTTAGGGTACGAGGCTTGAATACGGGATGCACCTCCTTCCGGCGATGTGTCAGGCTTCCCTCGTGCCGACACGACCACGACGACGGAAAAACGACGCTGCCGGCTTGTTGCTTTCAAAATGATCGCTGTTGCGCCGCGAATAAATTATGCTCGCCGCTGCTGATTTTTCGGAAATCGCTCGCCGAGAGAGAGAGAGAGAGAGAGAGAGAGAGAGAGAGAGAGAGAGCGACTTCTGCTTCCTCCGAGGATTTTTGCGGGGGTCGGAGCAGATTTTTTTTGGATTTTTGGTACGGGTTTCTCGTGTGCTCTTTTATAGGTTATGTATATAGGTGTGGGAGGATAAAAAGGGGCCATTTTCTCCTGAATTTTCTGCTTCTTCTTGGAATCATACTTCTAATAGAATATTCAAGATATTTGGGCACAATTAATGCTGATTGCAACGAAATTGAAACAAATAAGGGGCTGTTGTTTTTTGACTGTTCTAAGCTTTCGAAAAATCCAAAAAATTTCTGGAACTCGTATTGAATTCCCTATTTTAATATGTGACCGTCCGAACGTCAAATATTCGAAAGCATTAACCCATTTGCATCATAATACCAACACATACGTTTGCCCTTACAACACTTTTTGCATTCACAATACCAACAATACATTTGCATTTATCACCAAACTTTTTGTTTGATTATATTTATGTACAAAAATGACTACAAGTAAAAGAACTTCATATTTCAGCATTATAAGAAAAAATAAATTGAGCGTATACAGGATGAATCACCTAACGTTTGCACCTCAAATATCTTTATTGTTTCTAAAGATACGTGAAATATGGTAAGGACAAAGTTGAATGATATAATGGGGCTGACACGATGCCAAAAAAGAAATTTTGTTTTTACGTCATTGTTTTAAAGATATCAAGGTCACCTTGACTTTTTAAAATGGAACCATCCTTTTTTAAACACCTACAACGATAGTCCCTTTCATTAGGAATTCAATGACAATAATCATTCCAAGGTACGTATGCTCCGGTAGTGATAGCGACCAGGAAAATTGAGCGTATATATACGCTAATGATGCAAATGGTTTAACGGGAAAATAGAAATATCGAAGAGAAAGAAATTCAAATTCTCTGTAATAACCTGGCAATAAAACCTTTTGTCCACCACACCCCTTCGTAACAGAAACAAAAAGGAGGATCCTCTAGAAACATCCTGAAATCTTTATCTCTCCGCCAGAAGGAAAAAGGAAGAGCCCCTGAAACTATCCTCAAATGTTTATCTCTCCGCCGGAAAGAAAAAGGAAGAGTCCCAACCAATTACCCAGCAACCACCGGTCCCCGTCACTTCCTCGATCGGCACATTCGTCTCCCACTATCGGTCCCTTTGTTTCTATTTTCCCGGGGCGATCGGTAATGAAGCAATAATTCGGTATAGAGGGAACGAGCCCTCGGAAGAGCCCGCAGAAGAGGAATTAACGAGGGACGGAGAAAACGAGCTTGGCAAAATGAAGAAGCGAAACGGAGCAGAATTTAGGGGGCGAGGTTCCGGGGTAGGTCGGATCGATGGCGACGGAGAAAAAAGCGTCAATCTCATCGTACGATCTTTCTTGATCCTTCGGGACGATCACCGTCGAACAAGTGGCAGGCACGACAAGGTAAAAGGATGTGCAGGTTCCAATTACGAGGCGCACCGGCCGTTTTTTCGTCTCGGCGAAAGCCCATCGGATGGATCCGTTTCTCTGCTCTCGGCTATCCCCTCCCTCCTCTCTTTCTCTCTTTCTGTGTGTGTGTGTATGTGTGTGTGTGCGTGGACCCGTTTCGTGCATCCTCCGTTTTCAGCCCTTCAGGAATTCACTTTGTCGTTGGACTCGCGAGTTGGATTCCTGACAACAGAAGGAATCTCGTCCCTCCCCGGACAATTGGTCCCCGGTATTTCCAAGGAGAGGATCAACTTTTCGTTCCCCTCCGATGCATTTCAATTCCAAGATCCCTCCTCCTCCGTCGTCCTTCTCCTTTCTTCCTTCCTTCCTCTCTTTCTCACTCCTGCGGGCCTTCTTCCAAACGGTTCCACCGGCCTTTTCTTCGACTGTTCCATCCCGCGCCACTTCGTTCGTGGAACCTTTTTCTTCTCTCCGCGTCCTGGCCGTCCGTTCTACTTTATTCTCACGCGGCCCTCTTTCTCGGGGTACACTCCTCGTCCCCGCTTCTCCTCGCCCCGACGTTTCTTATTCCGACTTCCAAGAAGCACGGAAGCCGCCGCAACCACGAAACTCGATCACGGATCGAGAGGATCGAGGATACACCCCCTTGATAACCGAGATGATAAGGGAACCGGAGCCTTTCTCCGCGGGGACGCGACCTCGGATAAGGGATGCCGCGTTAGAGGGTTGTTTCGTCTGCTCTGCGAGCCTGAGTTCGGGGATCTTTGGGGGCCGTCGAATTGAAGACGAAACTTGGACTTGGCAAAACCTCAAAGGAAAGATTGAAATTGACGCTATTATTAATTTTACGAAAAAAGTAAAGCAAAATGAGGAAGAATTAGATTTTTATTCGATATTTAACCGCACCGCAAGATGTTTTCTTATACACGTCAAACGCGCTTAAAAATCTTTTTATGGAACTGTGCGCTTCACAGTTCCAGCAACGTGGTGAATGACTGTTCTGCGCATGCGCACATTCGAAGCTGAAATTTTCCGGGGAGCACCCCCACTAACCCTTTGCACTCGAAACTATTTTAACTCCTAAACGAAACATTTCTTCCAACCTAGAATAATTCATTTATTCGTGCAATACAATTTTAATAATGTAAAAAGTATTTTGAATAATGCAATACAGCAATTTTTAGTGGCGGATTACAGTCGTCGTTAGAATGCTGAGGGCTAATTTCAGCTACGAGCCACCACTGTTTTAGAAATGGATAAATTCGGCCTAATAGATTCGATACTTAATTGTAAAAATTTTTTTAAAATAATTGGCACTGCTTCGGAACGACTAGAGAATTAGATTTCCTTAAAAAACTAGATTCAGTATTGGAGCAATAAATGAAGAACAAAGTTGACAATATCTCCCGGTATTTTGTTATGTATATAATTAAACTAGAATTGAAGGTATTGCTCTGATGTCGTCAATATTCCGACATTAGTTTTACGAAGAAGTCTTTACAGAATCGAAAGTATTCTATGTTCGGAAAAAGAATAATAAACAAAAACGTGTTTGTTCGGTTTGTTTAAGGAGTGTTCGGGCTCGGTGTAGATTGTGAAGGAGCCGGGGGATCGTGGTTTAGACAGCCCGGATGAAGTGGTACTTGTAAGTCGTGAAACTCATCCGGATTAAGTACGTCCCTGTAGTGTCCTACTCGGTCATTCAAATCTCCGCTCGTGGAAATGAGATGGGCGGCCGCCGCGCCGGGCCCGTATAACCGCACACACCTCCCCTTCGCTGGCACGTACAGGGTGATTCAACAAGAATCAGCTGAGAGCTCTAATTTGCTGACTATCGTGTGTTTAGGCTAATTTACGGCAGGTGCAAGGTGCTATTAGTTAACGTCAACGTCCCTCTGACACCTTTCCCCGTTCACTGGCGAAACTGTCCTACAATATCTACACTTCTTCACATCGATTTCTCAACTCTACTGTACATAACCTGCTCATTCTGCATATTGGACTTCTGCTTTCAGACCAAAAAATAATATTACAACTCAAATCGAGAAATTTAAATTTAAATTACAAATTACTTAAATTTAAATTGTAAATGACTTAAATTTGAATTTAAATTATAAAAATATTTAATATACTGTCACAAGTATTAAAAAATTGTCAATTTTTTAATAAAACCTTTTATGCAGAAATTATGGACACACTTTCCCTACAGAATCAATTAGGTTGGCCCAAAAGTTCGTTTCGTTATCGGTTGACGCTGACAAAGCAAATTCAACCTAGTTTTTAAAGAAAGTAAATTGAGTATCTTTGCAGGAGGAAAATTGTTCGCATTAATTGCAAGATGTAGGGACCAAACACGAATTTATTTCTCTTTTCAGTGCTCCTAAGAAGTCGTACGAAATATATTTATATTCATAAATTATTTTAGTGTCTTCGCTGTTTGAAATTATATTTACCCATTTCTGTTGTAAACGCATAAGATCCGCAGTATACTAACTCAAACGAATTAACTCTGAGGCGCCACTGCAAGTTACAATATTTAATAATTCCAGATTCAACGGTTCCAGACACTTTACACACAACTAAATATTTTGCATGGAGCCAGAAAAAGCTCGTGCCTAATAACGCCTTTAAAAATGGTCTCCCGTTCCACAAGCGTGGACATTTTTCCCCTACAATAAGCGCTGTGTCTTCAACACTAGGTTTACGGAGCATTAAAAGTGAATATTTTATAAAAATAAGAAGAATGTGTCTATCCAAGTTTCCATCCATTTTTAAAATAATATATACCTAAGGAAATAAGTTTGTCGAGTAATTCCACGTAGATGGATCTTCACAATCTCAATAATCGTAAATTAAAAATATTAGAACCCGTCATTTTGACGGGTCCCGTAAACCTAGTGTTAAAAATATTTCGAGGTCTCTAAAAATCGGGTACGGACAGTTCGCAATGATCGGATAGGAGGTGAGTTCGCAATCATCCAGAAGAAGGTGAGGGGTTAAGCGTGGCCGTTGGGAGGAAAGTCGCGCGGCGTGGCGTTAATCGTCGTGCCAGATAAATACGGCCCTGGCGGGGTCGCAGCCAGAAGTCCAAAGCTCTTTGTTGCTGCGCCACCTTCTCTTCTCGCCTCTGGGTCCGTGTCGGTGGCGTGGAGGACCTCCGGTCCACCTCCTTCTCTGCCTTCTTCCTCTCAGTCCCGTTCCTTCGATTTGCTCGTGTCGTCGAGGGCACGAGAAACGAAGAGGGACCGACGGGGCCCAGAGGAACCAACGAGAGAAAGGAAAGAGAGCGGGGAGAGAATCGCCTAGCGAGAAAGAGGGGTCCGATCACGAAAGAAAGAAAGAAAGAAAGAAAGAAAGAAAGAGGGGAAAGAGAAAGAGAAAGAGAAGGTGGTAGCCTTTAGCGAGCGAGACGGGAGAGGGTCCTGCGCCCAGCCGCGAGATTAATTTGATTTTCAACCAAATTTGACGCGCCCTCGGGCCTAGGCGGGCCGGCACAAAGGGCGCCGCGGATCTGTGCACGCCACGGACCCCTTGGGCCCGTTGGTCTCGCTTCAACGTCGCCCATCCCGCGGGACCCATTTAAAAAGCACCGGGGATTAAATCGGTCCTCGTCGAGCTTAACACCTCGACAGATGATGAGGAGAGTAGGGGAGGAGGAGGAGGAGGAGAAGGAGGTGTGCGTGGTGGGACCCAAACACACGGGGCCTCGCGGACGTGGGGCCCCACGGTTCCAGGAAGCGACTAATAGGAATTCATATTTCACCCGGACTTTCCACCCGGGCCCGCGCCGGCCCGGAAGAAGAATTATTGTTTGGCGAAACTGGACGAGTGAAGAACGCAGCCGGAGAGTCAACGCGAAAGCGGACCAACGGGCCCCGTGATTTAGGGGGCCCGCCGACTGGCCGGTGCCAGCCTCTCTCCTCCCCCTGTGCTGCTCCTCTCTGATCAATTAGGCGGCAGGAAAATGATTTAACGATCCAATAGCTGAGACGACTCTGCCAGAGGAGATTCCTCGGTGATTAAACCCGGTATTGGCTGCGAGCTGATGAATAATGGCGAGCTGGGATAGCTGCTCGTTATGGCGAGGTTAGGGCTCCCAGCGGCCTCATCTGGATGTGCTCATGATCTAGTATGTTGTGCCATTCGATACTGCAGGGAGCAAGTTTCTATACAGATGCAATGAAGAGGACGATCTTGGACATTTTCGGACTTGCAGAGTAAAATGGTTTTAGGCTCTCTGGCCTTTCAAAATTCGAGATGAGAGTATCATTAATAATCCTGCGAGTCGGCTGTCCTTTTTCATGATTTTATCACTGGACTGCAGATTTTATGCATTTACGACTAAAATGGGTAGGGTAAAACGGTAAAAACA
Organism: Halictus quadricinctus; assembly: GCA_028454245.1. NCBI lineage: Eukaryota > Metazoa > Arthropoda > Insecta > Hymenoptera > Halictidae > Halictus > Halictus quadricinctus. The sequence continues at coordinate 12,231,048 of CM052127.1, forward strand.
TTAGAAAAATTTTAAAATGCTGTTACATTATTTTCAACCTAATAAGCATATTAAGAAAGAAAAAAATGCTATTTCAAAATGGTAGGCGTGTTTTAAAACAGTGAAAACATTAGAAAAATTTTAAGATGCTGTTACATTATTTTCAACCTATTAAACATATTAAGAAAAAAATGCTATTTCACTTCAGTCTGTTGCAATTCAGGTAGAAAATTTTTCAGTCGGTCACATACGACGTATACGGTATCTTCCAAAAGTATGTTTAATGTAACGAGAAACAAAAAATGTGATGTGTATTATGTATGTAAATGTGTTTGTAACGATGGAGGAGTTGGATCCCGTCGGACCAGAGTTCATACGGCCCTGACGCCCCGGGTACATGAGATACTTTCATGATCTCTTTGCCGGCGTACTTAGACGTCGGAGAAAGGGAAGAAAAGGAAGACGAGTGGAGGAAGAGAAGAAGAAGAAACGCTAGATGGTTCGAGGCTGTTCGACCAATGGAAGAACCGTCGGCGAATAGGTACAGGTTCGAGCACGTGGTACTCGCCGTTCTGTATGTACTAGTTTCTCCTCGCTCGATCACCTTCGCCGAGGTTTATCTACGCGTAACCATATCTGGATAGAATCGTCCGTGGCGCGCTGCACCCGTTCCGACTATTATTCTTTTTTCGAATTCCTTTCCGGCTGACCGAGTCCAAAGACTCGAACACACTTCTCACAACAGAGAATTACTCTGACACTGTTTCCACCGAAGCTGTCAAAAGACACTTCTTAAACTTTCAAATAAGAATTTATTGCGTTCCAACGTAGCAGCCACCAAAATATAAAATCGAATTAATGTACTGAATGAAAGAAAAATTATCCTGCGTGTATTTAACACTAGATTCACGGAGCACTGAAAGAATTTTACATTTCTTTATAAAACCAACAAGAGTACATCCATCAAAATTTTTAACTATTTTTTTCTAACATATACTGTTTTATATATTTCTACCATGAACATATAATAATAATAGTAGTAATATATTTATTGATTTATTTTTTCCTGTTGGATGGATATTTACAATCTCAGTAGTCATAAATGAAAAATAGTAGTGATATTATAAAATCGAATTAATGTACTGAATGAAAGAAAAATTATCCTGCGTGTATTTACCACTAGATTCACGGAGCACTGAATGAATTTTACATTTCTTTATAGAAACAAACAAGAGTACATCCATCAAAATTTTTAACTATTTTTTTCTAATATGTACTATATTATACATTTATTATATATTTCTCATAAATTAAATAATATATATAATCATAAATTAAAAATAGTAGAAGGCGTCGTTTTAGCGAGTGCCGTGAACCTAGTGTTGAGAATAATGGAACACACGAAAACGAACATTATCAAAACAGCACAACATCTGAAGAAAATGTCAAATTATCCAAAGGAGCGTTGTATTCCTGGAAACAGTGTGCACGGTAAAATCGAAATCGAAAATCGGGGCGCCATCAAAACCCCATTAACGTTACACGCCGTTTACTCCCCCGTTGGAAAAAGTCATTGTAGTCCCTGTAAAATCCGCCGTTAGGCGTCCCGGCGCGAAGAGTCGAAGGTCGGTGCCGTCGTGTCGGCTAGGTGGCCCGATCATTGGTCCCAGATTAGAGGATAATTCCGTGCGCGCAATACGTTCGCCCCGTTTTAATGAGAAATCCCTATCTCCCGATTTGGTCTAGCCCAATTTCGTATTTTGCGACCGTCCTTCGCTCCTCTTTTTTTCGCAATACGGTGCCGTGGCCGAACTAATAGGGGGCCCCGCAGGGTGAGGGTCCGTTCCAAAGAGGAAGAAAAATCGAATAAAAGAACGGTCACACACACTCGCGGTGGTAGAACGCGCCTTGAAAGAGCAAGAGAATCTGTGTTGGGCCTTACAGTATATAGGAGAAGAAGGAAAAAGCGAGATAGAAGACGACGCATCCCGAAGAAGGAGCCACGAAGACCAGATACAGAGCGACGAGATAGAGAGAGAGAGAGAGGAAAGGGGACCTAAAGGGGGGAACGAAGCAAGAAGAAGAGGAAGAAGACGACCGTAAAAAAAAAGGAGTTTGCCAACAGCACCGGAGGATGCCCCGAAAACACGCTGGACGTGTGGCGCCATCTCGGCTCCTTTTTTTTCTTCCTCCTTCGCCGCCACTCTCCGCACACCCCCCAGGTACTTGTTCCTCGTGCTTTTGTTACTTCGCCCATACTAATTCTTCGCGAGGCTGCACGGCGTGTCCCGGGGGTGGGGAGTGAGGCCCGCCGGGCCCTCGATAGTGGTGGGGGACACGGGCCCCGGACACACACCGGGCCCCCGTGCACCGGCCAGTGTCGGATTAAGCTGCTTTCGCACCCTCTTCGCTCCTCGATTAGATCGCAATTTTAAGCCCGCCGAAATTTCGACGCCCCCCTCCCTCCTCGCACGGCGCAACAC
>CM052127.1:12233609-12285433 GCA_028454245.1 Halictus quadricinctus
TTCTCCATTGGCGGAGTTGTCAGTAATCTCAGAGAACCAACGATCGAAAATCGACTACTCTTTCAAATCTTAAGTAGGATTTGAACCGTGAAGAATTTGAGAAAATTGCTACATTATTTTGAACTTAACACTAAACCTACCAAGCATTAACAGTATCTGGTAAATATTGCCTTATACAAATGGTAACACTAAATTTATTGCTATTATCTGTAATTTTCAATATAATAAATGCTTGGACAAGGAAATTCATTTTACTATTCTCCATAAATGAATTTTTATGGTCAGTAATTGTAAAATATAAATCCGGTCATTTTGACCGTGGTAGGTTTAGTGTTAATGTTTGAGAGATATTTTTACTTAACTTGTGTACAATCAGAATATTTTTATTTTCAAAAATCTGCAGTCTATTCATCAGTTTGGACAGGCTTCTTTTTTCACAGTAGATAAAAGATCATATTTTTTAACGGGGCAGATGTATATAATAAAAAAATGTGTAAAAGATGGAGTTAGCTCAGACCACTAGCAGTTAAAATAAATTTGAACCCTTTGCACTCGAAGCTATTTTAACCCCAAAACGAAACGATTTCTTCCGACCTAGAATATTTCCCTTCTATATATATATTTATCGTGTTATACGTACGAAAATGGTGCAATTTACTCCTACAATACTGAAATGATTAGTAATTTATTAAATACAAATAAATTTAATAATTTAAAAAATATTTTACAGTCACCATTCGAGTGCTAAGGGTTAAAAATCCTCAAGAAAATTAGTGTTTTAAGGGCATTTCCTTATAAACATTGTTTAATTTGAACATGTTTAAATGTATAGACTGTTATAAAACACTATACTGTTATATACTGTTAAAAATCATTCCTGTAACTTTTACGGTTAGAGCAGAAAAAATTCTTAAAGTTAAAAATTCGATATTTCTTTTTCATTGACGTTTATGATTGAAGATGACAAATTATAGAAGATTCACAAGTTGAAGACGAATGTTATAGAAAATTTACAAATTGGAGATGAATATTACAGAAGATTTACGATCCAAGACGAACATTATAGAAAATGCATTAAAGAAGATTTACGATTGAAAATGCTAGAAAAAATCTCCCACTGGTTGTCGGAACTGCAAAAAGCAAGTCAAAATTTGTTTCCCACTGTTATTAACACTAAACCTACAAAACATATAAAAGTGAAAATAGAAGGGAGAAGATTAAATTTACTTAAACTTTGTACGATTTTCACTGTAACATGTGTTTAAATAAAGAAGTAAATTTAATAATTTCAGATCGTTTTTACAATTTCAATACTTGTGAAATAGAAAACCAGTCACTTTGACCGTGGTAAAGTGTTAAAGAAGAAACAAAAGACTCCCATTTCTTTGAACCAACTTTGAGAATGTTCATGTTGCACAAAGACGCAGTAAACAATTTCGTAGGAGGGGTTCGTTTAACAGAAGAACATGGCGGGTTGCAGTTTCGCAAAGCAGCGTGGCGTGTCGGAGTATCCGCGCTGGTCTGGCCGCTTCGAGGATGTTATTTCAGGAAGCCGATACGCGTCGGCCAGAAATCATTTTCCATCGAGCCCCGGTCTCTCTCGGCGAGCGCCCTCGGAAGGGGGCCAGCTTCGGTGTGTGCGCCGCTTAAAGAGCCGTTCGCCGGTGTGGCGACCGCGGCTCTCTCTCCGCGGACCACATACCTGCAAACGAACGTTCTTAAAAGGGAGGGCAGAGCCCAAGAACAGGTCGTTAAAATGTAATGACATTGTTGTTTTTAATGCTCGCCTCTTTAAAACGGGCCCTTTCGTCTTCCTCGAGCCTGGGCCCCGCTACTTCAGCGTCCTGGGCCAGCTCTCGACAAGAAAAACAAAAGAGAGCGAGAGAGAGAGAGAGAGAGAGAGAGAGAGAGAGAGAAACCTAACAGCGAAAAAGAGAAGCGAAATAAAATTAACCGCGTTCGATCTCCGACGCGGGCCGATCGATCCGATTTTTCTTCGACCTTTCGGAAAGCTTCCTGCTCCTTCTGGATCGCTGTGGAAAGATCCCGAAGGAGCAAGATATCCCCCGAAGGGAACAGGCTTTCGGTGTCTGCTTTATCTCGACCGATTTCACGGCCGGTATCGGTCGCCTAGGTGTTCGAAGGTGCCAGCAATTTGTACTTGGCTGGTTTAATGATCTTTTCTGGTAACCGATAACCCGTTACCTGGCGAGATGACACGGCGGTTTCGACCCCGTCCGCACCGGTGTCCAGTGTCACGGGACCTCCCCGTAGCGTATCCCGCCTTCTGATTTTTCATAGTTCGCCAACTGGGGCCACACACCGGGCACGAACCGCGGAGAGGAGGACACAACGTGTCAAAATTTCGTCGGTTTCCTCGTTTTATCCCCACGCGCCGCCGTTCCCGCCGAACGACTTAATGAGAGGTTGAAGACACCAATTAAACCCGGACGTATTATTGTCCATTTTCTGCGGCCCAATTACTCGGGAGGCGCGAACACGGCCGCATTAGCCGCGCCGAAGCTCAGCCGAGGCCTGGCTACCTGCAGCTTCGAAAAAGAAGCGCACCGTAAGATGTAATTAACTGCAGACCACTCCTCGGGGAACGAGACCGGTTAATGATATTACGGGATGTTTGCCGGACGACGCGATCCGGTCAACAATGCTCTCGATTTCTGGGCAGATCGACTCTTTCGTAGACACCGCTTACCTGCTTGAAGAGGTGCGGTACAGCGTGCTAAAACACTCGGATATACCCTGAAGAAATCGTCCCGCTTTTGGACTGCAGTGGTTTTCTGAATTTCGGAAAGTAACTGATACCATTTTCCTCTTCAGATTTAGTCATCATCAGAGGAGTCTATTTCGTTGGACACCGTACTGTGACAAAATACAGCGAATTCCCGATATAAGTCACTGCGAGCCTCGCGTTTAAAGGTCATTGGGACTACCCACAACATCACGGATAGTGACTTTTACATTTCCCGTGTGCACTGTGTATTTCAAATGCTACGCTCGGCGAGAACCACAGGTTTCGTCTAAGTGTCACTCGCGCAAGTGACTTATATCGGGAATTCACTGCACTTATGAATAATACAGCACAATATACTTGTCACTTCTGTGAAGCAATGTGCCTTTAGTGCCTCGTAGACTCAGTGTCACTTTAATTCCTTTTTGAAACAGATTTTTATGGTTTCCCAAATTTACAGATTAAAATATAATCTTCATTTGCACAATTTATTCAGTCAATTGTCACTTTAAATTGTCAATTTACAGACTGCGGATCTTTATGCAAAATAAAATGTTTACACATCAATCTGTAGGAGCTTAGTAAAAATTTATTTTGTTCATTAATAATTTTTATATGTTAAAAATGGCATGTCGACATTTTTAAGCTCCTATAATCTTTTTACTGTTTTGAGTTACACCTCCTCGTTTTTTGACATAAATGCATATAATCCGCAGTCTACTGATAAATTACATGAAATTTATTACATAAATTATTACATAAATTTTCTGGTAGGAATACGGTCAATCCCAAAAGAAGTCGATTTTTATCAGAAAATATAATCAAGCCGTGTACCGAATAAGACAGTTCATCGAGCAAATTGTGTTAACAAGAACAATGTTTGAATAAATTTCTGCGCTCGCATGAGTGCAGCATGTCTCGGAGCATTTTTGGCGAGGCTCTGTATGATGATCAGTTTGGTCGAGCGTTCGGGGGCCTGGCTAACGGTACAGTGTTGCGGGGCGAATCTTTGAGTCGTTTAGTTTCGTTTTATTCGAGCATTTGGGCCCAGGGGGAGTGAAATACGGTTGCGGGAGATTTCGCGTGATATTTTCGAGATTAGCCAATTAAGCGCACAGTGGCGAGTCGAGTCGAGTCGGTCGCGAAAGGTCTTCATTAGAAAGGACCCGATGCCGAGAGCACTGGCTACCGCGCAACCGTTCCACAACAGAGCTCGGAACTTGGCTCTCTGTGTGTTGCTGTTGGTCTAAGAAGAGCTATCATTAACTCGAGAATAGGGTCCCGAGGTATTAGGATTAGTGGGCAAAACGTTTCGGGATAGGGTGCTTCTGGACTATTTAGCCGAGAAAGGTCCGACGGCCGTGTCCCTTTGGCCATGGTCTCGCCACTATACAGCCTGTGATCAGGCCGAGCTTGCCCTCAGCTGGTGTTAAGTTTGTACCGATACCAGTTGGACCACCGGCTCGATCATTCGGATGATATGTCTCTTTCAGGTTTGCCTGTTAACCCTTTCCGGACGAGTGACACTTTTGGTCCGGGCGAAAATTATTATTCCCAAATAACGGCACAGAAACTTAAATTTATTCCAGGCGTTTATCCCCGTGCAATATGATTTATTCTCCGGTTACATCGAATTTCTTAGATGAAAAGGGAGGACTATTTTATGTACTCTCCAATGGCTATAAAAATATCGACAACAACAAAATAGAATTTTATTAACAGCATAGATATCGAAATATTCCTTTATACCAATACATTTCGGTTTGAAAGAAATGAATAAATAATAGTAATGCAATTTAATCATTTCTTTTAGAACCATTATTTAGTACTTAGCTTTAATGCAATGACCCAGGTTTTTTTGTCCAGGATTTCAAAGACTAGCTCCTCAGTTTCCGTTAAAAAATTTCAGTTGTATGATTGGATGGAATGGATCTAGATAAAATATCACAAAAGATAAGTTTGAAAAAGTCGACGAACTGTCTATATAAAGTTAAATATTGTTATCTGCGCGATGCTTAAATTCGTCATGCTTCCGAATGCTAAAAGATGATTTTTACACTTCGTTTTGGGATGAAGAAGTAGAAAAGACATATAAATTTAATTGCTTGTCTTTCTACGATTTTTTAGCACTGGATTAATTCGACACCAAGGAGCACATTCTGTTGGAGAAACGAGGAATGAATGCCGGGTAACGTAAATTGCATAACCTATACAAGACTCGTGTATATTTTACATAAGAAGTTCATACGTCGTCCGTAATGGGTGGTGAAAAGTACAGGCTAGGCAGCCATTTTGAAACTAGTGAAATATGACAGCGTGTAGCTCCAGAAGAAGACTGTCCATTGCTGTTTCCAAAGATCTCTCTTATTAATTGAAACACAGATGAATTGTGAACACTGTAACCGTTTGACCGGGTCCATTTTGACCCAGTCGGAAATTCAATGGTTTTTTTTCGATTCTAGTGAGTATCTTGTAATACTGAACGACGATACAACTGTGACACCTTAAAAATTTAGTGTTTTGCACATTTAACGACAGAATTATTGGAACCAAAATGGCCGGTCTTTGACGAATACGACGTTTTGGAAAGCCAGCAGAAATATTTACTCTGCTGCTACAGAAACAGAAAAAATTGAATAACCGTTATCCACGTCTGCATACACAGACGTAAATTCCATCACAAGGAACAGCTAACTAACAAGCCTAAAAATCTAATTGTGCTACATATACTCGGTGACCAAATCATTATCTTCTATTAACCTACATCAACTTGCCCTCTACCCTAGATCTCCCTAGCCTAAAAATCAACTCTAACACTAAACCTACCACCGCCGATCAAAATGACCGTTCCAGATTTTTTATTTTACAATTACTGAAATCGTCAAAATGCTTTCGTGAGAAACGATTAAATAAATATATTTAGGAGAGAATGTATTATAATACGAACCGCACAAAATCCAAATAAATTCAATCTCGTCATTTTCATAAGACAACATGTATTAGTTGCTTTTAAGGCTCGTTTAAGGTTTAGTGCTAAACCAACCCAGATCTGCATCGATCCCATTAAATCTGGAATCTCATTAAATCTAAAAGAATTTCTGCAGCATCCCGACCCATAAAATTCGCAAACAGCCTAAAACCGAACGACCAAACCTCGCAAACCTCCCCCGGCCACCTAATCTCCGAAAAACAAACCTTTCCGTTCGATCGCAAGCTTCCCGTCGGATCGCGGACCTCGCCCGAACGATCCGAAGGGAAACGATCACCGAACATCTCTCGCAACACCTCCCGTCCGAGTAGCATAATCCCGAGTCCCGGGCGGAGTTCCGCAGACTCCTCGAGCCAGGTTCCCGTCGACATTAAAATCGGTGTGTAATCGGTACCGCGATCGGCTCTCGGTGAACGGTTGGAGTCTGCGGTCTCGGCGTATCGCGTTGCTGGCAACTCTGGCAACGATCTCGAGCGCTCGTTGCCAGCACACACACACACACACGCACACACACAGCCATGGCTTTTCTGAAGAGACTGTCACTCACCTCGGTGTACGTCAGCGACGTCGCGAACTACGACGCACCACTCTTAGACGACGAAGGACCACGCCGTGGAACGATCTCCTCCGTTTCGATCGAAATCGGGCGCCGAACCTCGGGGGAAAAAAAAAGAACAAAGATTTTCCGCGGATTTCCTCGGCGAGGGGACCGCGACCGTAGGGAGGGGAGGAGTAGTATTCGCGACGGGGAACTCTTCTCTTGTTCTCTTTCACTGGGCGATCTTCTTTTTTCTTCCGGGGCCCTCGATTCGCGGCCCCGAAGAGGCGGAGGATGATATCGGTCTCTCGAGGCGGATTCGCGAACGCGAATGCGCGCCGACTATCCGACTCTGTTCCGTTCCGGAGCGGTTTTGCGCCTCGCGGAGAGAGAGAATAACACACTCGGGGAGATCCGATATGAGGCTGAGCCGAACCGAGCTGAGGTTGAACACGAAACTGTGCTGCCGATCTCTCGTGTTCCGTTCTCTCCTCCTCCTCTCCTCTCCTCTCTCGCGGCTCTCCACCTCCACCAGCACACCACCACTAACACCGGAGAGTCTCCTTCAGCTCCTCCTTCTTCTACTCCGTGAGTATACGCGTATACCTTCGTTCGTTCGTTCGTTCGTTCGTTCGTTCGTTCGGTTCCGCGCCGTTCCCGTTCCGTTCTCTCTCCTTCTTCGTCCACCGGTTGCCACCAGGTAACTGCTCTTCGGGGCAGAAAGAGAAAGGATCATTATATACACTGGCTCTCTGGAACACGACCGTGCGAGAGAGGAGAGCCGTGCCGCGGAGGAGAGGGAGGGATCAACGGTAAGCAAGAGAGATCTTTGACTACCTCCACCAACGACGACCGCCGCCGTCGTCGTCGTCGTCGTCGTCGTCGTCGTCGTTGTCGTCGTCGTCGTCGCGTGTACTGTAAAAAGCAAGATCGCCCGAGGCCTTACACCTCGAACCAGTAAAACTTGTCGTACGCTAGTGCTGAAGTGCGCGAGCCGAGCCGATGCGCTTTGCATCGGGCTCAGCCGGTTCCGAGTGATTTGGGAGAACGGTTTCTTTTTAGGATTGTTAAGGACGGATATTCTGGTGCTGATTTTGGGGATGATAATGGTGCAGGGAGCGTTGTGATAAGCGTGGTTGCGGGGGTGTTTCGGGGACACCTGTTGGTGCGAGTTGGGTGGTACAATAGTTTAGGAAGTTGTCCTGTGTCCTTGCAACTGCTTTGCTTTCTTTGCCATTTGGTAAGCATTGTGTGTAATCTTTTCATCAGTGGGAGAACGAGGATGCCTTCTGTTGGCATATATGTGCACGTTTCCCACCAATCACAGATTATACCAAACCCGTAAATTCGCATCTTCCCACCATCAGGAAGCTGAGACGTATTAGGAACACAGTGTGTTGAATAACACATTGTAAATAAGAAAGATTTATAAATCATTACTGCATCTTACAACAGATGAAGAAAACTTTTGCATGAAGATTCACAGTCTTCTCATTATTTGGTAAATATCATTGACATGCGATGTAAATGTGATGTTCGATGAAATAAAACTGTTGAACAGATAGATCCTTGGGAATGTGATTTACTGTGTCATACTTTCCATATTAGATTAAATATGTTCAAGCAGACTGACCATTGGACCTGCAGAATAAAATGGTGTCATACTAACCATATTAGAATAAATATGTTCAACCAGACTCATCATTGGACCTGCCAGAATAAAATGGTTGAACAGAACTATGAGAATGTGATTAACTGTGTCACACTATCCACATTAGAATAAATATGTTCAACCAGACTGATTATTGGACCTGCAGAATAAAATTGTGTCATATTATCCTTATTAGAATAAACATATTCAAGCAGTGTGATCATTGGACCTGCCAGAATAAAATTGTTGAATAGAACTGTGAGAATGTGTTTAACTGTGTCATATTATCCATATTAAAATAAATATGCTAAACCAGACTGATCATTAGGCCTGCCAGAATAAAATTGTGTCATACTATCCGTATTAGGATAAATAAGTTCAACCAGACTGGTCATTGGACCTGCCACCATAAAATTGTTGAACAGATCATGGAAATGTGATTAATTGTGTCGCAATATCCACATCAGTATAAATTATACTGTATTCACGTTGATTGTGGTATCAATTCCACCCGTCTCTCAGAATCGTAACCGTTCATAAAAGTGATCCAGTTAAAATGTGAAATTAGGAAACTGATGGAAGCATGGGGGTCAACGTTAGGGACGAATGGCATCATGCTTTTCCAAGTTACCAACTTCCCAGCTCTCAACAGTAGATTTTCGAAGGTGGAATGAAGGAAAAGAGTTAGCATCTCAGAAGATTTATTTCGAGAGTTGCTCAATCGAGAGACGGTCCCAGGCAAGTCCCAGCACCGTCCAGTCGTCTTTGGTTTCAGCGACGTACGACCGACATCGTTCGGTGTCGTCGAAGGTCGCACGGTTTCTCTGCGCGCGCGCGCGCGCGCGTCACAGTTATGGTAATCGCACGCGTAAGCAATTAGAAACTGGCGAGGGTGTTGGCCAAGCCTCACCAGGTTCTACGAAATTCATGTACTGCATAGAACTCGGGAAATATGTTCGACACTGCATAGATATTGAGGGTCGAAAATGGCTCTTCGAGTTTGGAGAGCTAAACCCATGTTCCCTCAACTATCCTACACTAATCATTTTATAGAACTGACAATTTTATAGAAAATTATCAAATTGGAACTTCGGAGGCTACAGGATGCGCCGAAATAATGTAATCTTGTTATTAAATAAAACTGAACGACCTTGAATGACCTTCGAAGACCAACATACTACAATGAATTAGGCATGTTACTCGAGTTCTACATCGTACATGCTTACAAGGAATGATCCCGAACCAGGAAGTCCAAAAAATTATGACTCTTCGGGGATATGTGATGCATACGTAGGTATGTATTACGCGATTTTCTTTTTGGCCGCCGAAATTAATTTTAAGGAAGTGAAATCGACCCTTGAAAATATGCTAATTTCCGATTTTGACCGTTATGACTTGCAAGTTGTTCTTTTTAATAAGGAGTATCGTCTGGTAAAATGTTTAATTGTTCATATAATTAGAAAAAAAAATCGAGAAATAGTCGAAGTTTCAAGGGTCGATGTCATGGCCTTATAGTGAATTTGGGCGGAAAAAAGTCTCGTTTCGTAACTTTTTGAATTTCCGGCTTCGGGATAATTGCTTGTAAGTCGAAAATGGCTGACACCCAACAGGAGGGTCGCTGAATCTTCGTCCAGAGCACTTAGTCCGCAAGATCTCGCGCGGATCACACTTGATCGACACTAACGCCACCTCGGTCATCCGCCGGAGCAGCTTCGTAGCTGCTCGAGCCTAACGCATTGCGCCTGACCCGATCCACGATAGGTCCCAGCTGATTGTCCAGGTATTCCCTGAATCGCAGGCACTTCTCCTTGGTGTTGATATCGTTAGAGCTGCCCCAAATGATGAGCCCGTCCGCGCCAAGATCCGAGATCTTCCGTAGAGTGGCCTCTAGATCAGCCTGCGAAGATAAATCCACTTTGAGCAACGGTCTCCGGGGCTTCAGGGGTAATCAGGTGACGCATCTTCCGGATCCCCTGGAAGATGTTTCCAAAACCAAGGGGGAGAGAGGGAATAACGATCTGGATGAACCTGCAGAACAACCCTTCGCGTCTCGGAAACTGAGCTAATGTGCGACAGGAAAAAGTTGTTCGAAAAATCATCGAAATCGGAGGGTGGGTATTCTGCAGGTTCACTCCGGGCTGCTCACCTTGTCCAAATAGGCGTCCCTGTGATCCTGGTACTTGTACCAGTAATAAGGCAGAACCTTTTTCCTCGGCGTCGACTGCCTCGCGACTCGCAGAGCCTCTTTCACTCTGCCACCGACCAGGCCCACTCTCTCGCCGGCTGTCAGGCCCAGCCTCAAGTACACCGAGGGCAGAAGAACATCCTCCAGCTCGAACAGCCATGACATTCTGGAACAGCGTGACCATCAGGGACTTCAGAAGTGACACGCGCTCCTTTTCTCTCTCTCTCTCTCTCTCTCGCGTTATCGCGCGTGCCACAGAGATTAGATAAGACGCGCGCGAGCTCTCTCTGCTCGAACGGCGATTTGAATTTTCAGCGAGGTCCTTGGCACTGGCACCGTTTAGGTGATCTTGACACGTGACCGGTAATCTGCTTACCCTGGTACACACACGGTAACTGGAGCGCGCGACGACTCTTAACTGACTGACGCTCTAGCGAAACTGTATCAATCGATCATCTACCCTTGCCGCGCGATTCTGATGATTTTGCGATTGCTAGAGCATTTAGAATCCTTGCACGGTTAGGTTCTTTTTTTGACTTGATTCTTGTCGGATTTTGTTGATTGTTTCGTTGGATTTAACGCTGGGACAACCGAGAGGGGTCAAAATGACTTGTTTGGCATTTCTTATGGATGTTTGTGCAATTTCCAATTTTTATAGACAAATTTTAAGAAGGTGGAATGGAATGAAATTCTAGTTTGAGTGGGAACAGCCTTTGTAGATCCGAAACAAATAAAAATCGTACTAAATAGCTTTTCCTGAAAATGTCCATAAGCCATAAATGCATAAAGATCCGCAGTCTACTTATAATCATTACTCATTTTCAGTACATTTTGTTTCCTAAAATTTTGTATGACTTTTTCAAAAATGTGTAAATAATTAATTCTATAAAGCAGTTTTCTTTCTTATTTTTGTCTTTTTGTTGCAAAATTTGATGTAGTATGTCTACATAAACCGAGATAAGTCATTTAAAACGTAGGTAAACGGAGCGTTGGTAAACTTGCGATTTTTTCACTCTTTTTTTACTTTCCTCATATTGCTACATGGCCGTAACAATATCTTCGCTTGCATATAAAAACATGTAACGCTTGTATATATTGATATGCTTCTCTTATCGATGCTCTTGCATTGCAGAAAGTATTTCGCATTTAGTCAGAAAGAAATGCTGACCAAGGAAACGTTATTTTGTGCCATAATACTTTCGGAAAATCGGAACTCCATTTTTTATCCTGATCTGCAGAAATATTTTAACCCATACAATTATATAAAAACTATGGGAAAATTTTTACGAAGCAGCAAATTACTGGAAGAAATAAATAAAATCATGTCATTTTGACTCCCTCCCCCCAAACGGTAGAAGTAGGTACAGTCTTTTCTCGATATATGTCGCAAACACCTAACTGATAAAAGTCGCTATCCCCACTACTGGGGGTCATACCCCGTCAGGGGCCTCGAAGCTCGAAAGTCCTCGGAATAGTATCTAATAGAAAGAATAGTATCTCCTTGGTGATATATGTCGCTGGCAAGACCCGTGTTGTTGACATGTATAGAGAAAACACTGTATACGTCGGATGTTCTAGCGTCAACCCTTAGCACTCGAATGGTGACCATAAGGCACCACTACAAATTGCTGTATTATTATTCAAAATATTTTTTACATTATTAAATTTGTTTGCATTTAATAAGAAAACATTTCGGTATTGCACGAGTACATTACACCATTTTCGTATGTATTCTAGAAGGGCAATATGAGGGAAGAAATGTTTCGTTTTGGAATTAAAATAGCTTCGAGTGCAAAGGGTTAATGTATCCTTCGCATAAGAAATGCAAATGATTTCTACTATAGAGACTCGTGTTAGCGTAACTTGTATATTTCCCAGGATTTTCGGCAACCTATCTGCACCAAAGTATCGTGAAACATACTTATCGTTCTCCAGCATGGTGGTTCGATCGCACTGGGGGCTGGGCTGGTTCGGCGACAGATTATAGCAGTAGGGATAAGCATAGTAGCCCCAACTGGCTCCCGGTCTAATCTCCTTGGCAGCCTTCAGCGTTTCCTCGACGAAAAGTTTCCCGTACTTCTCGAAGCTGCGCTTCGCCTCTTGTTCGACGCTCCTGCTGTCCCAAAACGGGTGCTGTTCCCGCACCAGTTCCACAGAGTAATCTCTATACGGCTGGAGGGAAGCCCAGTTCTGTCGGAAGATCGGCCGCCAGCTCTCGAAATCGATCACACCGACGCCGCCGAACGACTCGTCCGGGATCTGCTCGGTCAGGTGCTTCCGGAAGACCTCCAGGTGCCTGGTGAGGTTGCCCTCCTGCGGCACGCCGCCATTTCTACGCACCACGTGTCCTGACGAACGATTTACACAATTACTATCAATAATGCTCGCACAAATTAAGGGCCCGGTCTTCGTAGACTCGCGATAAGGTAGAGTGACCACGTTACCGACAAAAATAGGCGAAAAATGGTTTCACGTGCCTCAACTTTTCGTCCTTATATGAGAATATTTTGTCGCTGGAAAAGGGCCCGTTCAAAAGAGGAAGGTCCAATCTAGCGCGCGCTGGTCATGTGCCGACGAGATTATCCAGATATTTCCATCCAAGCATTTTTATGCCATTGGATAAGTTTTCTGGATGAAATCGAGAGTAGCGCGCGCTAGAAAATATCTTCGGATACAAATCGAGCTATATTTTGTCTTGATTCTCTGCGAAATAAAGCCAAAAACTTGAAGCACGTTTCTGGCGTCAGAATTCATAATATCGATAATACAGAGCAAAAAATGTGACAAATTTAGTCACAGACTTGGGTGGGACCCGTCGGATCAAGACCAAGACGGATCTTAAGTTAGTGGCTGAAGGCTGTGAATGGAAATTATACAGCAGTTGCCGACCTGCTGACTCTGAAAAAGTCACGTCAGTCGCATATGACCAATTTTTCTTTTTACAAATTAATTTTTGATAATACAAATTATTTGTCACCATCATTGTGATAATTTAGGATGTTCGAAGGTACTGTATGAGTTTTGTCAGATTTTTTAAAAAATGTCGGTTAGTTACTTCGTCAAAACTGCACCAGTCTGAAGTTAATTCAAATTGTTTCCATTGTTTTACATTTTCGTCTCATTTTTGTCAATAAATGCAGTATACGGTCTTTTCTCGATATATGTCGCAAGTACCTGGCTGATAAAGATCGCAGAGCTATCCCCACCACCGCGGGGCATACCTCATAAGAGGCCTTGCACGCCGAGGAGTGTAAACATAATACGTACAACGTACAACGTGGATCAAGAGTAGTATCTCCTGGACGATATATGTCGCTGGCAAGACCCGCGTTGTTGACAAATATCGAGAAAACACTGTATATGCAGTCTACAAATTACGAATTGACTTATTGAATTTGACTATTGAATTGACTTTTGAATTTGCTTATTGTCTGTTTTTGCTATTGTTATTTCACCGAGTGTATTTGCAAGATTATAGCTATTGTATGAAGGGAGCGGCATATTAAAGAGCAGTTAATCATTGTTTACCATTTGAGTCTTTCAACAGAGCTGGGAACATGCCCGGGTCGTAGAGGATCGTGATCTCGTTCCCTCGGAACTCGTCCCTCTTGTTCTGGAGGATCCCGAACTTGTTAGAGACCTCTTCGAACCGCAGACCATATTTATGGCACATGAACGTCGGCACGTTCCAATAAACGTTGAACCCCTGCCGGTCCTCGTCTTTTGGGGTGACCACCTGTAGGAACCTGCGAACAAAGACACCAGGATGACATTTTCCGTAGCCTAAACGCAGGTAACATCGTAAAACACTACTTCGGAGACTAATATCTTGAGAATTGAATTGTGCCACGGTTGACGTGCAATTCTGGAACAAAAGCAATCACCATAATTTCAAGAGACCATAACTACCCAATCATTCTGTACTGTTAAGAAAATTGGGACATTCGAATTTGTTGAGAATTAACCCTTTGAACTCGGCGCTATTTTCATTCTAAAACTAAATTTTTCTTCCGTCTTAGAATATTTTCATTTTATTCATACAAAACTGATCCGATTTCCACATATAATATTTAAATGTTTAGTAATCTATTGAATACAAATTTTGTAATGTAACAAATATTTTGTACTATTTTTTGTAATTTTTTTGAAATAATGTCACAAATATTTCTAGTGGTGCTTCGGAGTCACCAGTTGAGTGCAAAGGGTTAAATTCTCCACCAGTCTGACCAACTGCAATTTTTTCAAACATTTTTTTCCCAGCTGGTGAACTAATCCTTTCAACATCTCTAAAAAATTAGTTGCTTGGTACAATCCGAACAATGCTATCTTTTTAAAAATGTCCGAATATTATCGCGAACGACCATGTATCAGCGAATCTACACAGGCTCACGAAAGTATTCGAACGCCCTTTAAAACAGCATAACTTTTTTAAAATTGGATCAACGGACCTGACTTTTTTTGAGCAATTAGAAGAATTGGTTTCTCAAATGATGTGCAGAAAAGAGTCTGAAAAAAATGCAATTCGTAAGAATTACATGAGAAAATTAAAATGGCACTTTTTCTGCTTAAAATCTAACATCTTTCGAGGCATGCCGTTTTTATCTGTGTCAACCGATTTCGCTGAAATTTTCAGTATGTGTATAACTAACATAGATCTACCAAATGCATATTTCAAATTTTCATTACAGGCTCAAATAAAAAAGTTTTGGAAAGTGCCATTTTTATTTACTCTTATAATTCCCAGCAATTGCAATTTCTTCAAAATCTTTCTCGGTACACCAATTCTTCTAATTACTAAAAAAAAAAAAAAAAATTGTCAAGTCGTTTGGTCCAATTTAAAAATGGTAATACCGTTTTAAAGGGCGTTCGAATGCTTTCGCGAGCCTGCGTGCATCAAACGCGTACAATAAATCCCTTAGCCGGTCAGTAGTCAGCACGTCGGCCAATGACACGAATTAGATAAGATATTTTCGGTCCTGAACTTGAACGCTTTATGGGTATTTCAGGAGCTGCAGAAGAGGCCTGCCAACTCTCGGTAAACACGGACGGACGGGTTCGCGAAATTCGGCAGTCGCAAATCCGAGGGAGCTATAAAGTTGGTGTGTGTCTAAGTGTCTATGTACCCGAAGAGGAATCCTTCGACGAGTAGCAAAGGCGCCAGCAGGAACAGCACTGAAAGTAGCATCTCCGTGCCCGAGGGTTCATGAACCGGGCACAGAAACGTCCACTATGTATCCGCGACGCGAGCAACGATTTTATCGATCCTTCCAGCCTGCGATGGGGATGACGATGATTCCGCGATGACCCCCGGGGTGCCACGAGTTTTCCCAGCACGCCGACGACGACGGTAGAACAGCGGTGCGACTGAATTCTGCTCGATTTCAGGCCACTATTTATTCCGCATCGTGTGTCTCGTGTTCCCCACCTACGTGCTCGTCGCCGCTCCGTGCTGTTATCTGGCTCTCCGGGTGTATTGTTCGGTGATTTCTCGTTTCCGTTTTTCCTTTTCCCTTTCTTTCTTTTTTCTTCGTCGTCCACTTTCCTCCTCACTCTTTTCTTCGTATTTCGCCAGCCGCGTAAAAGGGCATCGCGCGTCCCCGATCAATCCAACGGCCACGGTACAATAAGAGAGTGCATTCAGCTCTCGGAACCTCCGGTCCTCCTCGACGTATCGTCGAGAAATCGATACAGCTGCCCCCGGGACAAGGATCACAGCCGAAGGACCCTCGCCGAGGATCAACAATGCCACCTTTCGCAAACGACACCTGCCGATTCATCCGGCGGACGCGCCGCGCCGATCGACGAATCCGGGGAGAATCCTGAAGGATGACAACGCGCGCCGCGGCGCACGACGGTTCGTGAGTTTCGTTTGTGCTCGGAGAGGAGATTAATAGTAGACAGACACATTTATTTTCCATGCGTGCCTGGAATTTTGCAAGTGAAATATTCCAACGAGTCCCGTTGGGTCCTTAACTCTACGGGACACGTGTACTGATATTTTTAATTTACCAGTGTGGAGATTGCGAAGATGTATCCGCGAGGAATTATTCAACAAGTTTATTTCAGGTATATGTTATGGAAAAAGTGGGCAGGTTTACTTTCAGTGCTTCCAGTAAACCCAGTGTTAAATCAGTGGGGGAATATTTGAAAATCTTTGGATTTTGTCTGGATATATTTTTTTTATATTCGTTCATTTTAAATATTTTTCTTGAGAATAATTCTCCATGCTCAATGAAAACAATTTTTATTTTGCACACAAATCCGCAGTGCAGTCAACCGTCTTACAACTGACTTATAACAATTTCATTTTGCATAAAATAAGTCTAGTCAGCCGCGAAAGAGTATTCTTAGTATATCTAAATTTTTCAATTTTTATTTCGTTCATTCATTTTTTGATTGAGTGGACAGTCAAAGTGTTGAGCAGTCACGACTCCAAAATAAGATATGCATTTCGAACTGAAAATAAATCATGAATGAGCTGCCATAAATAGATTCGATTCAACCTTGTCTGGTTTTGATGTTTGACCAATATTTCCACGTTTTCCGCTACTATAGTGTTCAATTAGTTTCTAGGACATGCCAGACGTTTTTGCGGTGTTTCGACGGGCTCTATCGATCAGCGGATCTCCCTAATTGCTACGACAATTGAAATAGCGTGCTGATGATTTTGTTAGCAGTGTCATAATACCGTGTTGTAAGAGTGCTACGGATGATAAGATGATGCGGGCATGGTTGGCTCTAGAAAGTCTGGAGGGGGGCTCCTCTGATTGCAAAATCCTGAATTTATATCATTCTTCTGGTTGACGACAGTTTAAACAATTATCTACTGTCGCCTGTGTCTTCAGGAACGCAACAATGAGGCTTCTTCGAGTATTTTTACTTTTTTAATAGTTTTATGAACGAATAAGATTCTTTAATCTTTCATATTTTAGAAAGGTTTACAAAAATTGTTATTCATAGAAGTTTAGTCCTCTGTATTTTAAAAAAGTGCAGGGAAGTTGTTATTAAGTGGATCGTAGCCAAGTACTTTTTATATTTGAGGAAAGTTTACGGAAATTAATTGAAATTAATTTAAGCTTGCCGAGTACCTTGTATATTTTAGGACAATGTAAGAAAATTTTATTATTATTTATTCTATTGATTAAAGAGTTGAAAGAGCCGATCGTGGATCGAAAAGGATCGCTGGTGGGATTAATTGGGAGCAGTTTCGCGCTTGGTAGTAATTAATTAAGCAACCCCCGCGAGTACACAGCCGCGGCGACTAATATTCTAGGTGGGTCCGAGGGCTCGTTAATCGTACGTTTTGCGATAGGACCGTTTTAGCGAATAATTATCGGGGAAGGAAAAACCGAGCGCGTTTCGCGAAGGACGCGTCCCTATCTCGCGAGGTAAAACCGTGCGTAAGCTTCTCGGAAGGTTGCACGTTCGAATTCGCCGGTAATTTTGTAATTGTCCGTCCGTCTTTCGTTGGATGATTAATGCGCCGTGACTGAACCCAGGCGGCAATTTATCGAGCCCGGCCGGTAATGAATGTACCCGTTTAATCTTAACGACCAAATTGATTAGGTGGAACGGTTTTACAAGGGTGTTAAAACAGTCCTCCGTGCGCCTCTTTCTCACGCGTTTAGATAACAGACTGATAACGGCCAAGGCGACGGTGGATTCCACTTTTTTCGCTGTTAATCATACATACCTCGGGGAAAAAATAAGTTCTGGGGATTCTCGTTCTCACCTGTTTGCTAATTAATCACGAAAACTGTCGACATTACTCTAATTTCCATTTCTTGATTTATTGTTGCCGAGTACTGCAGTTTTGTGAGAAATCGTGAAATAAGCTGATTCATTCGAGCACGAACTGTATAAAAAATCTGTAGTAAATTTCGGTGGACACATTTTTGTTATTTTTATTCTAAATTATAGTGCTGCTTCGTCCATTTGGTGAGTGTTAATAATGAGAAAAAGGCTAAAAGGAAAAGGAGAAAAAAGCTAAAGGTTTTCCTTAAAGGGGTGAGTCAGATGAGAAATGATTGTGAACTGCGCTCCCTAAAAAAATTGATTTAACTGTTTTCGAATAAAAATTGTGTTTATTTTATTTTTCGATGGACCGAATTTTTCCTATAAAACAAGATAAAAAATTGAAGTGCTAACCCCTAGAACTAGATTAGGTAAAAAATGTTCTCCTGAATGAAAATTATTTATTCCATACTTCGAAAACAATAATTCCTTTACAGTCATGTGGTTCTTGAAACTGACACAGTTATGAATTTTTGAATTCATTTCTCTAAAAATTATTTCCTGAAGATTAGCACGCATGGTAACAAAAAATGTATTCATCCGATTTTCTTGAACCTTCGCATACATTTACATAAATAATTTAATTACAAGTTCAACCTTCAAAAACAGCGATACTGTTCAAGTAGACTTTATTGCAAAACAAACACAAAAATCTTTCATAAAAATTGCTATCTTCTTCTTCCAAGTGCAACAACTAAAAATGAATTGCACTGATACACAAACTTATAAAAAAAAACATCCCACATTTTCAAAAAAATATTCTATCAAACACCTAACAGTCTGAAATAAATACAAAAAACTTGCCATTTTAATAAAGTACTTTAACACCGATTCGTCAAACTAGTATTTTCCTTCTCGTAATAAAAATTGCTTTTCCCCAACAAAAATTATTTTCCGATTATTTGAAGGTGCAACAAAATATCCCAGTAATTAAAAAAAAGTTAAATCGTATTATTACCTCGAAGAAAAAAAAATTCCTTTATTTATTTTTTAAACGGCCCCACGAGACTCCAATCGCTACATGGTCATCGTTTCGCAGCTTTTATCTCGCGGAGGCCTTGCGTGTCACCGGCGCGTGTATTGTGTGTTAAATATTGATCAACAGCGACAGCTGCGAAGACCTCGACTCGTATTAAGGACACGCGTTGGGCGCAGTGAAGCAGCGCAATCAAAGATCCTCTGCGATACCTCTTCCGGAAACATCCTTGGGCATTAAACTGTCCGGTAACTATCATTGGAAGCTCGGAAATTGGTACAGTCTATGATCCCAAATAGTAAGCACCTTTCTTTTCTTCATTGATTAGACATTATTAATCACGTATACCGCTTGTGTGTCAACTCTCAAGCTCCCAAAGATGCCTCTCAGGAAATGAACCGTTAAAGGATCGTAAACTACAGAGCCCCCCTAAACGACAATCTCTAGAAACAGGTTTCTTTTCCGACCCGTTTTTATCTAATCTCTACCGGAAGCTGTAACCCTTGTCACGCAACGGCTAAAACACTAAACTAAGGGGGTGGTAAAATAAATCATACACCTCTAGTCCCCGCGAAACAGTAAAACGAAAGTGAGTGTCAGAGGGTAGAAGAACCAGGGTAGACACAATTACTTTCGACCTCGATTTATTTAAACTCTTCCACTCTCACTTCCTTATACTTCTGCGACCTATTTAATCAAGAAGATGCTGAAGGTAAAACAGCGTCCGGGAGCCTTTATTGAAAACTGTGTTGTGGATGACCACGCGGCTGATCCAGCAGCGCGGGGGAGCGTGTGATGACGTGCACCCCCGGCTGCGTGGATTCTGCAAATTACTAATGTACGATATTTATCTACATTGCTCGAGTCACGCACATACGTTCTATACACATGCGCCGCACAAGCGTGTCCCGATCTTTCGCCGGCCTTGACCTATGGAAAGCACGAACGAGATCGGCGACACGAGTGACAATCCGCGGTGCCCGACATCCTTTTTTACATCGGTGTGAGAGAGAGCCCATCCTCGAGAAGAACGTCGAGGTCTGCTCCCCCAAATTGGTTTCAGCGTCCCCCTTCTTCCTTCCTTCCTCCACCCCTAAATCAATTTCGTTCCTCCCCGGTTTTTATTGTATACCATTTTATCCACCTTGGTAAGCTTGCACGTGCGAGATTGTGTGCTTTTGTTTCCTAGATCCGTTGAGCTAGAGCTCTCTACTGGAGCACCAAACCGATCTTCCAAGGCGTCATGCTGGGGCAACGCCAGTTGTACAGGTAGTACTGGAGGTTCCCGTCGCCTATGCCGAATTTCAACGGCTCCAGGAATTCCTTGTTGTCCATCAGGTCCAGCGCGTTGAACACGTCGTAGCCCAACTGAAAGAGATTCAGTAGAATAGGTACTTTAATAAGTTGCGCGTGAGCAAATTTCAGCTTCTTCGCCGACTCGTATGCTAGACTGAGCGAATCCTACCACTCTACTAGACGGATAAAGTTTGCTGGTGGAAAGGAATAGTGAAGTAGCTCTTTCTCTCTTTCCCGGGCGCGGCTAATGGATCAGTGGGGGAGCCAAGTGTCAAGGAGTAGGATTGTAAAGCAGCGGCGGAGAGGAAGTACGGCAGCCCTACTTTAGATGGTTAGAATGGGTCCGTGACTTACATTGCGCGCTGAGATCAGAGCGTCCGTCATCAGGTCCTGCCAAGGAGTCACCGTGGACACGTTGTAGAAGCTATACGCGGCTCTAAGCGTCTTGTGCACCAGATGGTGCATGATGGAACTAGGCAACGTGTAGTAGCTGACCATGTCCGTGATCTTCCCGTCGTTCTCCACCACGAAGCTGTTGATGATCCCGTCCTGCGTGAGGAACCAATGCCGGAACTCCTCGACTGAGAAGATCGGCACCAAATCGAACTTCTCCAAGTACTGAAACGGGAATCCAGTCAGGGATTTGTTAGGTTTCGGGGTTACCCTCCTTTCTAGTTTTCGTTACTTCGGTCAGCAGCTTGTGGGCCTGCGGAATGTCCGCCTCCACCAGTTTCCTGAACCCTGGCACCTTCGTGTTTTCTGGCAGTTTGAACAGTTTCAAGGTTCTCTGCATCGTCATGTTGCGGGACAAGTGCGAGAACTTGATGTCGATTAGTTTCTTTGGATTAAGAGAACGGTGCCAATACCTGGGGACAGTTTGAGTTTTAGGTAGGTGTTGAACAGTTTGGTGCATCATGCTGGTACCCACCTGCAAGTCGCTATTGGTTTTGGCAACACTACACCTGCGGTGTACACAGCCTGGAATATACCTTGTAGATTTACTCTCCTAGTGATCTCGCGGATCAAGACCGGCGCGACTCTCTTTGATCGCAGCTTCTTGTGCACGCAGAGGAAATTGATCTCCACCATTTTCTGGGTACTAAAAGTTCACTTCCATTAGGTCACGAGGAATATTATGATAGAATAGCGTTTCTCAACCTGCAATGGTGAGATTCGAAAGGACTTCAAGTTGAATGTACTAAATATGAATCAGGCTCGGGTATTGTGCAAAGATAGTGTTTTAAAAATAATCGTTAAGATAATATACTATCTTATCTGGCTGCGTGTTATTTCAAATAATCATGTATTAAGATATTTTCTATATAAAGACTAATCGTCTTTAGATTACTTCATTATCCGAATTTCAAGTGAAATAATTTTTCATGTGAGCTAGTATTTATTCAAGTAAGCTCTTAACTACTAAAATTTGTACCCAATCTTGATATCAATATTACTCATTTCGTCTGAGTTTGAAATAACAACTTGAATTTTTTCTGTCGTAAACATTTGGGCCATGGCACAATTGCAAACAAATGTGTTCGATCAAAGGACAAAAAGGTTGAGAAACACTGTTAGAGACTATCTGAGACCTACTGGAAGTACACACGCAGAGTGGCTGGAATAGCGGAAATAAAACCGACTAGACGTCCGCTTTTGGTAACTCGTACCCCACAGTGCCATTCTTTGCACCATCCGGGAGGTTGCAGTGCCCTGAAATAAGTTACTGTGCAACCATAATCCTACAGACTGACTCCTATATCTTATCCATCTACTGTTCTATTTACCACTTGAGAAAGTTTGGCGGATAATCAAATCTAAACATCGCGTCGTCGTCCTCCACGTAATTCTCGGCTAACAAAGTATACAATTCACATAAAACTAAAGGATCGTCGAGATTCAGAGTGTCCCATTGAAAATCAGCTGGCAACGAGTAAGGTTCTTGCCTTATGGACGTTTTGTCAGGCTCGATAGGTTCGTTCTTTACAATCTTTTCATCTGTGCAGAATCGATAATGTAACTTTATATCTTGGCTAAGTGACTCTAGTGCTAGAATATCTTATGCCAACTAGTTTACCCATTTTTGGCACTGGCTGTGTGCTCCAGAACTGGTAAGGCTTTTGCATAGCTTCCTCCTGAGTCTTGGCAGGTTTCTGGTGCATGTTGAACACCTCCATGGCCATCTGTATATCTTTCATCCAGATATTACACGAGCTATGCATGTCGTGATCGTCCCTGTGACCCGCGTGGTCATGGTTCTCAGTGGCAGCATGAGCCATCTGGTTCTTCTTCTTACGATTTCTCTTTTTTGAACTGAATTATACACAATTTATTACTACCACTATACGCAGCAACGAGCAAACGTGTTCAATGTACGCACACAGTCATGCACACTGATGTAACATGAAAACATGCAAGGAAGAGAGGAGGAAGGAGAATAAATTAACTATAATATTAAATAGAAGTTAAACGCAGTCATTCGAAAGCGTTTATTGGTGTTAACATGTGTACAATAGTAGATATCTTGAAGAATATTTAATGGAGGAGTGGATGCAGTTTGGTGTGCATGCATAGTAGGTTACTAAGCCGCACAAACGTGATTTTATGTGTTCAGCATATTTCGCAACGTCGGAACGGAAATATACGAGGCTCTCTATTTAATTCCGTATTTTGCAAGCACACTTTCATTGATAATTAGAAAACGAACGTAGGGAAACGATCGTGGCTAGTTCGTCACACCCACGCCAATGTGTTAACGGGGAAGCGTTTCCTATGGAGGTTAATCGAAAACCGAACGGAAAATGCATTTTGTCATCTGAATGATCGTCCACGTACCTTTTCAGCTTCCCATCTTTCTCGTGAATTTCATCTTTCTTCGCTTCTCGTTCGACAACTTGACTCTTTTCCTCCATTTTAATATAGATTTTGATAGAGCGCGTGCGCGTGATATGATGGCGCCGCCTAGCATATTTAAGCGGAAAGACGGCGCGTCACGTGATCATTGTGCCTCGGCCGTCGCTTCGAAAAGGTGAGTGCTCGTTTCTCTGTCAACAACGATTAATCTACGATGAATAATTGCATCGTTTTGGCTGTTAAGTGTACAAAATAGTTATGGTAAGTGACAAAGAACAAGAGGAGTTGAAGGTTTCGAGTATGAGTGCAGTTACCGTGAAAAATTTTGGAAAAATGTCAAGACCACTGTTTGCTGCTGGCACCGCTACGGTAACGCGGGTTATCAGCGCTTTTAGTTACATATTTTGAAATATTTTTCAGTCGCAAACTCAAATTGAAGTGTTTAAATTATTTGTGTATTGTTCCTTTTTGACCTGGTATGTACAGTAATGATACATTTCATTGTTTACATAGTACTTTTGTTGGAAATGTTGTGTGAAAGATGAGCGTGCGGATTAGGAAAAGGCGCGAAACATGGCGGAAGGTATTCTACTTTAAAATTTGTTGTTGGACCAAGTAAGTATGAATTATGCGTGCTGAATGTTTATTTATATTTCTCGGTGTGTATTTTTTTACGTAGAACGCACGTGACATTTTTTATTACGCTGGAGGTTGTATTTGAAACGTTTTTAAGTTTGAATCGATGAAATTTTTATTGGTTATGATTCGATTGCGAATTTGATGCATTTATGACAAAATGTGCAATTTAAAACAGGAAAAACATTGGTAGCATAGATGTGCTATTAACAACGTTTTAAAATCGTTAACGAAAGAAGGTTTGTTTTATCTTTCGTAATTAACGCAGAAAATGTTTACTTTGCATAAAGTGTGGTTAGGATTATCTTGAGAAGGTAAGTAGAAAATAATTGAAGATAAGCACTTAGAGCGATTATAAATATTGTAATTAGTAATATTCAAAGAACATTCTTTACGTAGGAAAAGGAATATTTATATTTAGAATATTTTATAATTATTTTGAAATATTTTTTATTAAGGAATATTTTTATATGTTGTAAAAATTAATGAATGGACAAGTTAGAGGTTGAAGAATGTTTTTATGTTCTTATATTTTGCCGTGTCATTTACACATTCGTGATAACTTATTAGTGATAACGTATAGCGAAAACAATAGTAGAGTTCAAGGTGAAATGAAGACTCTCTCGATGGCAGTCTGGCAATTATAGTTTTCTTTATTTCATTACCAACAGTGTCCTTACATCTTCATGCCGAAACAATGTATAATTTCTATATCATAATATATATATATATTTATTTATTTATTTATTCATTCATTCATTTATTTGTTTGGAATCCATGTATATAATTGTTTAGTGATCGTAATAGCAATAAATAGTCCGTAGTAGGCGAGTCTGTAGGTGTGTAAACAGCTTTTAGGTACGTGTAATTCCAGTTTATCGATCATTCGAACCAATGTTCGCGCGGCGTGGCGTGGTGCGCTTTAATTCGCATTCGCGTTCGCGCGCGAATTTGCATATCTGTTTCCGGTGTGTGCGTGCATGCCACGCACGCACACACATTACTGGCACAGGCAACGCCGAGAGCACACACATCGGCATTTCCGTGGGACTCTCGGAATCGGGGGAAAAAACGATTTTTTCTCCATTGCCCTTGATGACGTGCGCCAGGGAAACTCGATATATCGAGCGGGTCTCCCCGGGTTTCCGTTCGAACGACGCGATTCGAACGGAAAATTGATCTCTGAATTGCAGCGTCGCTTTTCCTTTCCCTTTGAGAATAAGAGGGAGAGAGAGAAAGAGAGAGAGAGAGATAGATAGATAGAGAGACTCGAAGAATCGAGTGCACCCGAAGTAATAGTCGCGAGATGAACTCGTCGCGTCGGCTCCTACGGCATTTGAACAGACCCGATGAGCAAAAGAGGACTGTATTTTGCGAGAGTGCTTTTTCTTCGAGTTTGTGTTCTTCGCTGAGAAAAGGACGAGAAGCCTTTGCCGTTGCGAAGTTTACCGGGCGCAAAAGTAAAGAGGACTTGAACGGTCTAGGATATATTTATTCGAAATTGTTACAATAAAAATGTGATGATTTGTAACTTGATCGTTTGCTGACGCCCAAGCCTGAAAAATCGTCGATTTCTAGGAGATTCTGGTAGATTGTTATCGTGGGAGTCGTTTTTGATGAGTTAACCCTTTGGGTCTGGATCTTCGTGGGTAGGTCTTACATTAGGTGTCTCTTTTCCCCAGGATTTAATTGTTGAATTTTAGAAAATGATCTGGACCTTTGGGAATCAGTGCCGCCATATTGGAGGCGCCGAACTTATGCGTCTAGCCTACAATATTACGAACAAATTTGGTTATTTAAATAATAAGAGATTAATTGATATGTTTTATTTCTCCTGGAATTTGAGGCTTCAATACTTCATGTAACTTTCCATTAACGATATTTTTAATACTTGAGAAAGTCCTGGTCCACGAAGAGTTGATTACCAAATGAGTTCAAGGTTGCGAAGGAATATTTAATTTTTGAAACAATGAGAGATCGGTTTGTATTTTTCTTTTCTCCTATTATTCGAGTCTCTGATGTATAATTTAATTTTTTGTTACAGACGATTAAAAAATCGTGGTCCACATCCTCCTCGAGGATGAATTGTATGCATCACGACCTTAAAATTGCAAAGTAACAATTGAACTATTGAAATTGACGAGAGTTCAGTCCATATCTTTCAGAGTGTTTGAAACTATGATGGATAATTTAATATTTTTCCACAAATAATTCTAATATTTCAACAAATCATGGTCCACAGAGTTCACGAGGAAGCAGTCTCACCTTTCAAGGACAAATCTGGCCCATTTCCATCCCTGAAACCAGATTTCCACGAAAACCACCTCCACATTAAAAAATCCAGGCCCTTGAAGGATCAACTATGGAATAAAACGGTATAAAACAGTGAAACAATGCTGGAGAGGGACCTCGAGAATTTTCCGTATTTCTCGGATTCTGGAGCCACCGCGGAGCTCGCGTGTTCAAAGGAAGAATATAGGATCGTCGAGTCGATGGTTATTGTATTACGAGAAACGAGGGAACGAGCTACGTTGCTCGCCGAGCAAAATATTCGCGGATCGTAGCGTGGGCGTTCTGTTAACAAGTGCCCGGAGGATAACGATATCGATCACGTCCTCCCACGGAAATTCTGAATGGATCAGCTGGGGACACGCGGGGAACGCTGCCCTCGAAATGGAACTCTGTCCGGAAGAGTGGGACTGTTTTTTCAGCCGTATCGCAATTTGTAGAAATTGACACAGAATCGAACAGAAACTGTCACCGTTGAAATAAATCGTTGGATCGTTTCGCATTTTGTCTTGGTTCTGCGACACTTTCGCTGCTACTCGTGCACACTTGCTGTTCTCGATTAGTAGACTGCGGATTTTGCGCGTTTGGGACTGGAATGGATAAGAGAAATGTCCAATGATAGAGTCACCAGTAGAATTCAGGAATATTCTTATATTATTTTCCTAATTTGCTGAAGATGTTTAGAGAAGAAATAAATATTCAAAAAAGTTCAGACAGTTGAGGTAATCGCTCTTAATTAGTAAGATATTGTGCATTTAAAACTGAGTAAAATATAAAATAGAAACTTCAGAAGAATTTAAGAATTTTCTCACATTATTTTTCCAATTTGTTAAAGATGAGGGGAAATGAATATTTGACTCTTGTCTCTTAGTATTTTAATTTTGCGTATTGATATGCAGTCTATTAATGATATTTTTGACGCAAGTATTGCACTTTTCTTTTCAATGTTAGTGTCTTCATGCTTAATACATTGACTGTAGGTTTCTTGTGGTTTTCTCTTTAGGTTGACAATGGGTGGTTTATTAAGTTCAGTTCCTGGTTAGATTTTTCATTTTATACTTCGAAAGAGATGCTTAAAAAATTCGTTTATTGAGTAGATACATGTGTAGAAAATTGTAAAAGTATTTTCATTTAACCCTTAAGTGGTGTGTTGATTAATGAGTTTAACGTGTTCTGACGTAACTATTTGATAATTTCGGTACATTTTTATGTATTTTAGTATGTTTCCAATGCCACAAAGTTTGAAATGAATGATAGATGTATTAATTAAGATTTTTGGGGTCAGTCTCGAAAATCCACTGAAGGGTTAAGGAATGTATAGTGGAACTCCATTTATGTGAACCCGAAAAGCTGTACGTATAACTAGGTCGCCTCTGGGTCGTATGGTAGAAATTTACCTAATTCTCCCTATTATCCATGATATATGGTTCAGATAATTGGAGTTCGCGTTTCAGATAAGTGAATTAGGTCAAGGATTTCTTTATACAAAATAATGTTTCAAACTGTGCCAAATCAATTCGAATTTAATTCTTTCTGAATCAATCCTTTATTCAATAATTGTAGTTTTAATATGATTTCAACATAAAATATCCTTTACAATAACTAGGAAAAATATGAGTGATGAAAAGTTGAGGAAGAATCATTTGTCTGGCACTGTAGACGTATGCTTTATTAATTATTAGATAACAACACATCAGAACTATCATTAGACAATATAAGTCAATGTTTAACACGTTCGCTGCCACGTAGATCGTATACGAGTGGCATTCATTTTCAATCAAGTTTAAAAATCAATTTTTACCAAATTGCATCAGAGAAAATTAAATTTTTAGACTCTATTAAGATTTATTAGGATTCGTTGGTTAGGATGATATCTTTGAAGGATGCAGAAGAGTTGATATTTTTACCGATCGTTGTGATAAATAGACTGCGGATTTATATGCAAAATAAAAATTGTCTGCCTCAATTGCAAACACATAAAAGCCAAATAGAAATTTTCTTTCTTCTTTAGAGACTTTAAAAAATTTTTAAAAATATTTTTACCGATTTAAATTTCTCTTACTTATTTTTCTCATAAATGCATAAAATCCATAGTGTGGTAATAAAGTTTGTATTATCAGTCTTGGTTGTTTTAACTAAATTACATCGATTTCGTAGGACGTTTCAGGGGTTGTAATTGGCAATGAGCGTGTCAATCTCAGATTCAACAATATAGAAGTCGCAGAGCTTCTTTCTAGTTCTCCACACTTTAGAGTCTATTAGGATTTAATAGGGTTCCTTGATTAGGATCGAAAGGTGCAGTGAAAGAGTTGCAGGAATAATCACTGTGATAAACTTTATGTTTCCAGTCTTGGTTGCATCGACTAAATTACATTGATTTCGTCGGATGTCCCGAGGTTTGCAACTTGGCAATGAACGTGTCAAACTCAATGTTAACAACAAAGAAACTGCAGGAGCTTCTTCCCAGCTCTAAATTCGAAACTCCCGAGCAAAGAGTCTAGAATTTAGAATGACAAAAGGTACACCGAGAAATCAGTAGCAGCGAAAGCGTCGAACCCAAACCGCCCAGACCTTATTCGCCGTCGCCCTAAAAGCACACTACTCATCTACAATAATCGAACAATTCCTTTTTCCATCACCTGGAGCAAACACCTCGAGATTCCCTAGAAGAAAAAAAAAGAAACAGAAAACCGAGGAATCCTGCAGATCCGAAGAATCCTTCTCTCCTTCGCTCGAAAGAAAACCCATCGATCTTCGCAAAGATTCGTCGGGTGTCGGGTTCTCATTAACGAACGGGGAAAGACAAGATGGTTCTTAACTTGGCTACCTTACGCCGCTAAAATACATCACCGTCGTGTAATAATTACGCTCCGTCGGCGATTCGCAATTTATCTTGGAGCTTGTCTAGACGCGGGCCGAAGATAGAGAAAGATAGAAAGAGAGAGTAAGGATCGAGATAGAGCGAAAGAAATACAGATGAAAGACGAGAGAGAGAGAGAGAGAGAGAGAGGGAGAGAGAGAGAGAGAAAGAGAAAGAGATAGAGCTTGGCGTGAAAATTCCGGCGAGGACGAGCCCTCTCGCGGACCTTATCTCAAGATATGTTGGGATCACGAGTCTCCGGGTCTGGGTCGAACAATGAAAACACGGACACCGTACACAGAGCGATTAGAGTGATGGGGGAAACGGAGAATTACGAGTAGGATAAACTGGTTGATCAGTCGGATGATCAGGCCGGATGTCTCGCGAGGCCTCGAGCGGATTCGAGCTGCCACAGGGACTACGATCAGACCAATCCCGGGCTGCTGCTGTTTCTTCTTCTGCTTCTGTCTTCTGTCTTTTTCCTATGTTTTCTTCTGACTTTTTGCTTGCTGCGGGGATTGAAAACAGTTGTAGCAGTGCACGGTTAAATTTACACGAGTCAGCCCCACTCCTCTCTCAACACACAGAGCCTTGACCTCGGCGAAGATATGCGAGAAAAGTGTACAAGGATAGAGAATGAATACAGTGTATACCAGGCAACCATTGGAAAAAGTAAACGTGGAATAAAGAAAATTTTAAATTCAGTAATGTTTGCGTTATCTTTTTAAAAGTAGTACCGGCGGGTTTTTGAGATTCTCCCGATTAAAATGAGCCTAAACACGACGTAAATCGGCCTACTTTTGTGGAATTCATACATAAAAGATGCTACCCCCACTGTCGCGCTCGTGCGTTGGTAACTCGTGACCATTAATTGCCCAGGCCTATATCAATTCTATAGTAGTCCGATTTACATTGTGTTTGGACTCATTTCAATCAGAAAAATCCCAACGATCTACTGGTACTAGGTTTAAAAAGCTAAGACAAAAATGATCATATTTACAATTTTCTTTATTGCATGATTACCTTTCAATCTCGCGACATCTCTTTGAAGTACGTCTGTTTCTTCTCCTCTGGTAGTTTTATTCTCTTTGTCTACAGAGAAGTGTCCACTGAGCTCGAGGCAGTAAGTAGTAGGAAAAGAGTGGGCATGGGTCGTGTAACCGGATAAGGCGATCAACTGTGCCCTTAAATCAAATTGATGATAGGGTCCCCAAAGAAGACTCTCTGTGGCAAATTCGAAGTCGGTACCTTTATCACAAGGGCAGTAACAGGATGAGCAGGGTTTAATCAATTATGCTCTCTTTCTTCTGTTCTACTGAATAAAAAATTACGAAAAAATTCATGAACGTTCTACCTAACAGCGTACACGACTGTGAATTTTCTCCGATTTTTTTAACTGCAAAATCAATTTTTAAACAATTTTAGAATCTATTTTATATCCGATATTTAAATCAGTAACTTTAAGTTTCCGGAATTTTTTAAAAATCTAGTGTACAGTAAAAAATTTGGAAAAAATTCACAGTCGTGTATGGTATTTGGTAGAATGTTCGTGAATTTTTTCGTAATTTTTTATTAAGTAGAACAGTGCTTGTGGCAGGGGTACCGACTTGAAACTTGTCACAGAAGGATTTCTTTGGGGGCCTAATCGAATGGCACGAAGAAAGATCAATTTGGTTTGGGGGCAGATTTGATCACCTTACCCCGCTGTACGCTTCAAATGTATTTTCTGGAACCTTTTCAGTCCCTGGTGCTGTCTTCTGTCTTCCAACCGGCTGTTTTATGCCATAGCTTCCTCAGCAGTGATATGCATAGAAGAGCGACGCCAAGAGCCACAGGGCACCGGTACCTTGTGACCCGAACCTGCCCCCGACCCCGTTCCTGCCGGGTCGTTTGCGTTTTGGCTTCGGCTTGGCGCGACGTTTCCGCGAGAAAATCGCGTTCGTCGCGTTCGTCGGCGAGTCGATGTTGCAGTAGCTCAGGTCGCAGCAGCTGATGCACACCTGGAACGAAATAACCGAATTTATTTTGACCGTCGGGCTATCGGCCTCTCCCTCCTGTGACTCTTTTTTTATTTCGATATGGCCCTTTGCGATGTTTATATTAAACAGAGGGTGGGGTTTTTTTTTTCTCGGAAGGGAGAGACCGGCACGACCAGGTGCCACGGAACAAAATTCGCTATTTCGCACCTGCTGCGTGTCCACTGGCACGCAACCCACCGACGCTGGACCGCATTCCTCGCTGCTCGCGCAGCTCTTGCTCACCTGAAACCGGAACACGATCGTTTCAATAACTGATCCTGCTGTTTGCATCCTAGAGAAGGGTTGCGTTCTTAATCTTCAAAGAGAACTGCAAGTACAGTGATTTCTCTATATATGTCGCCGAGGCTTGGATGATAAACGTCGCGGAATTATCCCCACTACCGCAGGGTATACCCGCGAGGGGTCAAAAAGTTCGAGAGACCTTGGTCGCCGAGGAGTGTAAGGTCAAGTGGATCAAAGAATATCTCCTAACCGATATATGTCCCTGGCTAGACCTGTGTTTTGGACATATATCGAGTAGACACTGTAGTCACTCTTGTCATAAATGCCTGAAATCCCTGATAACGACTGAATAACGTAAATTTCTAGATAATAATAGATAAAAACGCCGAGGTGTGTAAATATAACATGGCTCGGGTATGTCTCCTGGACGATACAAGACGCTGTAGATTAGACCGAGGCAAGAAGTTAAATGTCCAATGCCTATAAATCTTTTCTCGTGCCATAGGGTGGAGTCTTTTTTGGAAAAATATCGTCGTGTGTATTTAAGACGATATCTTAGGGAAATTAGGTAATTTATCCGTAATTTAACCGTCCGTTCTAACCTGACCGTTCTCAGAAATTATGAAATATTAGAACGACCGATAACCCGATAAGTAATCAATTATTTTGAAATCTGAAACAAACTTTGTAGTAAATTCAAGTTTCTATTTCTTATTTTATTATCCATCATTATCAAGGACAGTTTGCTAACTTTCTTGTGATTTTAGGGTGTCATTATCGAATTCAACTGGTCGTCCACTTCGAGGCCTGTCAGAGAGATCATAATCACCAGCAGCAAATCTTCTGAACCAACGTTGACACTTGTTGACCTTCAATACATCTTCATAAACATCGCAAATTTTCTTTGTTGCTACCGTTGCATTAAATCCCGCATGAAAATGAAAAAGTATGCAATGACGAATATGATCCTCGGAGGGTACGGACGCCGCCATTTTATTACAGAGTTGTAAAAAAATGATTCTTTTTAGAATATTTTGAACACAGGCTGCTTTACCGAAAACTGTAAAAGAATAAGTTATTCCTCTTTAACGATCGGTACAGAACTAGAGGCAAAACAAATTCTGTGCAAATAATTGATTACTTATGGCTACCCCTAATAAATGCCGGTAAATAGTCAATGTGTTAATTATAATCGAGGAATTTTGAGACAGTTGGGCTCGAATAAAAAGGAATAACAATTTTCACGAATCCCGTGCATCGAGGGGAACGGGTTAAGTCGACCGGCATTTTTCTACGCGGGTCTTTTGTCTCGTGTTCGCAGCTCGCGGGTTCTCCTGGGTTCTCAATCCTTCACGGGAGAATAGGTTTTTTCACGGAATACCCCGAGCCCTAGCTATTGATCCCCGGCAGTTCATCGTTAGAAACTACCGATGCTCGCCTGTTTAATTCATAGATCTTCGATTTCCTGTACGTAGGATATTCATCGTTATGATTGCAGCCGGTTTTGCCAGGCCCGTCCCTGTCCCTCTCCTATACACACCCCCTCCTTCCCTCCCACCCCCTGTTTCCCTTTTAGCCCGTGTCTTTTTCCGGGAAATTGCCGGAACTTTCTGGCTGAATGGAACTGCTAGCCGCAATTCCGCCATCCGGAATTGTTATTCTTTTTCTTGGCGGAACAGGGAGTGGAACGAGATTGCGCGACGGGACGCGACGCGACACGACGCAGTACTCGGTCGACGACCGTCGCCATTTTCCGATTATGAAGGCTTCCCGTTTATGCAGAATTAAGGATTCTGCGGGACCGGTGGAAATGTTCCCGGTTAACTTCAATGCTGCGAGTTCTGGCTTCTTCTTGTCCACCGTATTCGATTTGTTGAACAGTTTGGTCGATTTTATTTGCTGGCTATACAATGCTCATTTTTTCTATAATTAATTTGATCCATTTTCTGTTCCCCAGGAAGGTCTGCTATAGATTGCGGATTTAATGAATGTGCTCGGTGCAATCGCTTTTCTTCGTTCTGTCGATCGTGATCGATAGTGTACACTGATAGAAAACATAGCATAGCATAGAAGAAAAAATCGCACAAAAAAAAAATCGTATAGAAAAGGACCGCACAAAAACAGGTTTGACTGTATTTCAGAAGACCGTACCGAAGACCCAGAATCGAATACTGTGATCAATGCTGAATTTTTCTACCGTGGACCCGATGGAAAACGCCAAGACGTGCATAATCTCCGAGGCGTAATTATGCGTCTATTAATATTCCGGGACTATAGCGTCGGTCCATTAAGCTGTACCGAACTTTTAAGCAGCATCGCGGATCCATGAATCCTTGTCTTTCTTCCCGCCGTTTCGGGACAATGCCGAGTGTCCATTGAAATCGAACATTAATTAAAAAAGTTCATGAATAATATGCAGATCGTTTCGCGGGGCATTTGTTTTCCACTCGGGGAAATACTAAATCTGCGGGCGTCAAACGTTCATGAAAAATGCATGCCGCTCGCGGTGTCTTTCTCTATCTCGCGTGTACACCGATATACGTACACAGGGGAAACGTACACGTTGGGTCAGTCGAAGCTCGGGCACTATTAAAAACGTTTTTACACGCGATCATAAAACTAATCTCGGGGGCCACTCGGTGAAACAACAGTGGAGATCGATCAATATTTGCACGTGGAAGGGGGGGGGGGGGCGGCGGCGGCAAATAACGCCGATTTTGCGATCGCGTCACGCGGACATTTCCATTCGTAAAACGATAGATCCCGGCCTGAAAATTGTCCCGTGTCACCTGTCGATCTTCCCACGGGCTGGTTACGCTATCCAGGAATTAATTAACTGATCGGCGAGAGAAGCGGCTCGTGGCTGACGCGACGGCGTCTCCGCGCCGTCCAGCCCCTAATTAATATCGATGTTCATAATTGGAAGAGTTGAGAATCTGCTTATCCGACTGCTAATGGTGGTAAAGCCTCCGAAGACGCTCCGCAGAGATGTCTTTCTTCTTTCGAGCGATTATTTTTCCTCTGAACTAATTACGGAACGTTCGGTGAGTCTTTTGTTCCTGGACTCTTGGAAGAAAAATTAATTTTAACATTGTGCCACGTTTTACTGATTTTATTGATGTTGCTAGAAAATTTTTATTAGTGACGCAAGAGTTGTAATACAGTGATTCCTCTATATATGTCGCGGAAGCCTGGGTGATAAACGTCGCAGAATTATCCCCACTACCGCGGGGTATGACCCGTGAGGGGCCGCGAAGCCAGAGGCCTCGGTAAACATAACACGGCTCGAGTATGTCTCCTGGACGATACATGACGCTGGAGAGACCCGTGTTGTTTACATATATCGAGAATTCGTTGTATCCGTTTTGTATGGGAATGTTATAGAAGAAAATCATTGCTCGAGATTACGCTTATTTTTACTAAAATTAAATGCAATTCTCTGTTAAAATTGCAAAGTTCAGAGACATTAATTAAAGACAGTGGAATGAATGGTGTGTATAAAATTAATTAGATCTTCTTAACACGAAGTGCGGAATTATGCTCAAGTAATAATAAATGCATTAATGAATAGTCAATGATAGCTATAAAATGCTCCATTCGTCGGGAATAAATGCAATTTGAAATTACCATCACGCTGCAAAAGGGATAATGAGATGTAATTTACGAACTTCATTCATTATCTCGAGCGAATAGGGTAAGGGGCCCAGTTACTGTGGGGGTACCAATTATTGTGCCTATGTTAATTATACTTATTTTTAAAGCATGATGAATATTAAAAAAGAGATATTAAATTTTGTTCATTAAAATCGGTTAACATATATGTTACATATCTCTTTTTTAATATTCCTTATGCTTTAAAAATAAGTATTATTAATTGTAATTGGGTCCTTTACCCTAGCGTCTAGAGTTGTATACAGCAATGAACAGTTCTTTAACAATTTTTCAATCAAAATAAATACTTCTGATTTAATATTTTGCGAACCTCAAAATGCAAAGAACCACTTTAAAAATTTAGAGTGCAGGAATGCCTGGTAACCGACTGAATCGTGATTTTATTTCAACCTAAATGCATTCTATCAATTATGCCCATTAAGTGACGTTAATTTTTCTCGTTCATAAATTTTGCTGCGTTCGAAATACCTTGGTTTTAGCATTTTGTTTGAATTTTACGTCTTGAAAATATCATTTTTATGAATTGTAAATAAATTCGTAAAATTTACAGGTTCCAAAGTGAAGCATTTTACAGCACATTTTACAGCTGCATCACGAATTTTAAATGCACTTTTCTCGGTGCCCGTCACGGTATCTCAAAAACGAAATATCCGATTTGCTTCAATCTTGGCAGACGACTTCAGCAGACGTCCTATCACCGCCCGAACTTTAATCAAGTCGATACTCGCAAGATACGGTCCCCGAAATTTAAAAAACTCGAAAACTTTTCATGAAAATCGAAGTTCTATCTCTACGACATTTTCATCTTTCGTTATTTACCATTTATTCTACTTCGAAATTCGGACACAACTCTGGTAAAAATCGACAATTCTCCATGACAAAAAAATCGTGTTCATTCTTCAAAGCTTGCCAAATCAATTCGCAAAATTTCAAGTTGATACGATTTTTAGATCCGTCGCAAAAAATCCGTCACGACATATATTTCCAATGAAACGTGCTGGCTGTTCCTCGGATAAAATTCTAACACAACTTCGGCTAGAATCAATATTTCCGTATCACAGAAATTGTGTTACGTTCTTCGAAATATGCCAAATCTCCCTATAAAATTTAAAAGCGACGTGTTTTTTTCATTTCGTTGGAAAAAATTCGGAACGACACGAAATGAAACATACTTCAATAAAATATTCCGGCTGCACCTCGGCTAAAATTCTAACGCAACTCCGGTTAGGATCAATATTTTCGCATAAAAAAAATTGCAATGCATTCTCCGAAGCTTGCCAAATGTTCTCACAAAATTCGAAATTGGTGCGCGTTTTAGTGCCCTCGCAAAAAATTCCCGTAACCACATACACTTTTCATGCTGCTTGCGCCTCGGCGGAAATTCTCACACAACTCCTGTTTACGTAAAAAAAAATTGCGTTGCACTCTACGAAGGTTGTCAAATCAGCCCACAAAATTCGAGGTTGGTGGGGTTTTTCGTTCGACCGTAAAAAATTCGCAATTTAATCGAATCCGCGAAGGGGGAGGTCGCGATTAGGCGAGACACGGGGGTGATTCGCGATTGATTTTCATAGGGGTCGCATGATTGCGGTGCAGCCAGTGCATGACCCGTGTTGATTTTATCGCGTCGACCCGACACGGTTAAATCGAGCCGTGAAACGAGAAACAAGCGTAAAGGATCGCAGCCGTCGCGTGTCGCGGGGCCGGCTTTCAAACGCGGCGAAATTCCGCTCGTTCCTTTCGGCACCTATCGCCTGTCGTCCGACTCGGAAACTGTCGGACGTTCTTCACGGGATCGGCAAACTGCCCGGAAACGCTTGAATAACCTACAATTACCGTAATGAATTAAAAGGAAATTCCTATCCGGAGCAAATGGAGAAGTTACCGGCCGGAATCGGAACTTTTTCCGCCGGGGAAATTGTTTCGCTCCGAACGTTCTGCAACTTTTTTGTAACGCATCGTTGTTCGTGCCTTTTTTTCCCTGCGTTTCGTTTATTTTTCAGTTGTTTTCACGTTGTTTTCAGTTTACAGTGCGGCTTCGGAGGTTCATCGATTTTCTGTCGTTACTTTCGGAACGTTGTTCTTTCCGAGTGGCCAACACAGATTTTGCATTAGTATTGAATATATTAGGGGGGCCCATAAGTAATCAATTATTTTGAAATCTGAAACAAACATTGTAGTAAATTCAAGTTTTTGTTTGTTAATTTATTATATCAACTGTAAAAGAATACGTGTTTCCTCTTCAACGATCGGTACAGAACTAAAGGCAAAACAAATTCTTTGCAAATAAAGGATTACTTATGGGTACCTCTAATACCATTGATTGTTCAGAACAAAAGAAGCGGAATCCATTTTTCAAAAGAAAAGTGAAAAAGATTTGGTGGAAATTATGTTTACAGTTCGATAAAATGGGATGGATAATTATGGGAAATGATAAACAAGCGAAGAGTCAAGTTTTGGGAAAGATGATCGTAAGGAATATGAATTTTCAAGAAAGTACACCTATTTTTCGTTTTTTAATTAGGGAGGCCTATTGATGCAGGCTACAAATGCAACAAAATTTTATCAATAGTGAGTGCAATTTTTTTCTCGTCAGTGTGGCTGTTTTGATGGAACCTGAACTAGTGACGCGTTCGGTCAATGCGAAAAATTTTTGTTGCCAGTGTATGCTATAGTTTTTCATTACCCGAGTATTTGAATATTTTAAATGAAAGTTAGAGCATCCGTGCATCCAGTGCTTGCTATTTTTTATTTATTTTGATAGTGTTTCTAGTGGAAGTTATATTATTCATTCACCCCAAAAAAACCCCCAAAAATAGCATTATCGGCGACATGTATTTACTATTTATTATAGATAGAATTTCTGACCCCTTTCCTTACAAT
The DNA here is from genome assembly GCA_028454245.1 of Halictus quadricinctus. Classification (NCBI taxonomy): domain Eukaryota; kingdom Metazoa; phylum Arthropoda; class Insecta; order Hymenoptera; family Halictidae; genus Halictus; species Halictus quadricinctus. Next base: position 12,271,236 of record CM052127.1, read on the forward strand.
ATTTCCTTAATTAAAGATTCTGAACAGAGTCTAACAAAAATGTATGTTATTAATTTCCTTTAAACCGAAATAAAATTCTATTTTGTTGTAGTTTATCCTTTGGGAAAATATAGTCATACAATAAATATACAATATCTTGTTTTTGAAATTCTGAACAATGAAGAATCACTAATCGTTATCACAAAATAAATAGTAGTGAAAGGGGTTAATAGAGATTACACAATTGATGCATTTAATAAACGCAAGAAAAATTGCATCACCAGCCGCATATATGTGTTATTTATTTTTTATTTTTTAACAGGCATTGCACTATCGATGCGTCCAATAAAAGCAAGAAAAATTGCATTATTCACAATTCAGCCAATTTAAATGTACACTGCACCGACGATGCATCTAAAAGACCCAAGTGAAATTTGTTCGTGGCAGTGCCAGGTACTTCTCGACACCGTTTCAAGGCGAACTTAAAGTTCCAATGATTTCCGGGAACGGAATGTAACATCGTTTTTTAATGGTTACCTGCGTGAATCGTGATTTCACGGTTGAGAAAGTTCACGGAGAAGTTACCTTTAATTGATTAAGTAAAATGTACCCCAGCGACCGAAAGTTTCGGCAGCGTCTCGCTATACTTTCGGGTGTTCTGCGTAATAACACGTTACGGTTGATAAAACACCGAGTTCCCACGAAATTTCCCTCCAGTCGAATATTCTTCTTCCCTTAATATATATACACGTCCGCGCGCGTTGCTCAACAGGTAGTTCCTTGCCCTTTGCTGCAATGTTCGCTTTTACAATTACGCCGCTCCGCCGTTGAACTTCCCGGGACAGGCTCTCCAACTTAAAAATACTCCTCCGCGACTGGTCACCGTCGAAAGTGCTCGTTAACCAGCCCATTTAATTACCGAAACCCCGTAAACTCTTCCACGAACGCCAACAAACAGTTAATTTTCTATCCTGAGTTTATGCATAATTTCTATCGGAAGCAATTTGATACTACCTCATTTCATCACCGAAGCTCCGTAAAATCTTTTACGCACCTTCGCAAAAAATTCATTTTGTATCCTGGATTAATGGACCATTTTTATTGCAGCATGCAGCCAAAGCATTGAACGTTAAACGTGTCATCGAGAGTGCTAATTAGTTATTTAATCATGAAAATCCCGTGAACTCTTTTACGAACGACGACAAAAAATTAATTTCTGGGGCAGTAAAAATAAAACATTGTAGCCGAGAGATATTTGATCCACGATTTTTGCGCAGGTATTGTAATTTAGTGAAATTTTCATCTTTCGTGGAATATTATTCAAGTTTCAAAAGCATGAAATGTTCAGCCGGATTGTAAAATGATAATTTTATCCTGTACCTGTACATTATTTTCGTAAAATATTTTTGAATATCCAAATTTCCGACTTCTCAAACCCTTTGCAAAAATTACAAAATCCCAAATGTAAAGTCTGTACATAAACTAATAATTTTATACTCTGTCTGCAGAGTATTTCTACAAAAGCAAATAATTAACGATCCATAATTAAATCTGCTGCTGAAAGACTGCGAATATGCAACGATGTATGAAAAGGTTTTCGAAAATTCATTAAAATTCTGTGAATCCCAACAAAAGCCTTTCATAAAAATTTTGGAAGCTCAAAATTTCTGCTTAATTCACAAATTTATAATTTCACCCTCCGCAAAACATTGTCTTTACGATACCGCGTCTGGGATTAAAACCGCAGCTGAAATGCCACGAATATTTACACAGCGATGTTCCGAAAGCTTTCGAAAGCTGCGCACGAAAATTCTAAGAGACCGAGGCGTCATTTCATTGAGTTCAATAACCACGGTGCGATCCTTCTCGAAGCGAAAAATTAACGATTAAGCTAGATTTGCTGATATAAAACGTTAAATCAATTTTAAAAAATGAAGAAAATTATAAAATTTTTCCAGCGCTATTCAACGCAAACTGGTCAACGAAAAAGAAAAATATGTTACGAGACCGAGCGGAACGAGCATAATTTTTTCGCATTCAGCGAAGAGCCGCTTTCAAGCTGTCCGTCAATAATGTGCTTCCGTTTATCCGGTCGAACGGGGGCCGGGTCAATTAACAATTCTTCATTAAGACCGGGGACACACGGTCCCGATAACTCCCGATTACCCAGGAACATCTTGTCGCCAATTAACCTGAGCCAATTCAGTTGAGGAGAAGAATGGAAAGAAAGGGCGTCCGCAAAAGGGACAAGCGTTTCCAATCGGTCACGATCAGCGAGGCGATTTTCGCCGACGATTCTTCGCCTAACATTTCTTGGCACGCGACCGAGCTTATCGCGCCGGTTAGGCTAACCCGAGCGGAGAGCTTTTTTTCGAGGGTGTTGCGAAAAAATTTGCTTGCCAAGACGCTGTTTCCTTTGCTGTCCAAAATGTGCAGCGATCTGCAGAAGTCTCGGCCGGCCGCCGGACACGGCGTGTCTATCGCCCATTCGTTGCACATCTGCGGACAGAGAGAGAGAGAAAGACAATGAAAAGAGAGAGAGAGAGAGAATGGTCGGAGAAATTGTTCGGACATAGTTAGAGACAAGTCGGTTAGGGCAAATTTAAGTGGACCCGGTCCAGCGGGACTTTTTGCCAGACTCGCCTGATCGGCTCTTTGGCTGGCCTCGGGATCCGCAGGCTATGTAGCGGGTGATCGAATTGTTATGGTTGTTCGGAGACTTGTTTGAGAATTGTTTAAACTCGTGTCTGGAATTTGTTGTTTTTGCTTGTAGTTGACCGCGTGATTTTTTGAACACAGTGGAGACAATTTGTGGGATTTTTGTGGAAAATGTTTAACTTTGAATGCTAATATTTTTGCATTGATATTTTTATCTTGCTGGTAAACAATTGGTAGAATTAAAATTTTTTGATAACTGCTTTGTTTTAGAGATAATCGGATACGATGATTTCTTTTCGCTTCCTCGGGACTTTGTGTGATCGATTCTTTTGTTCTGCAAGGTGTACAGCGGGTGATCAAATTGTTGCAATTATTTGGTCAGTTGTTAAATTTTTATTTCAACCAAGACCTTCGATTTTTATAGAAATAATAAAGCAGCTTCTATAATTTTTGTGAAAAACAAGACTTGCTCTTTTTATTCGTGTCTTTTATTCATGTTTCGAAGCTGTTGAAAAGTATGCAGGAAGAATCGAGATGATAAATCTAGTCGGAAGTGTAGAATGAAGTTTTTATCTACGACGCTCCGTTCCCGAGATAATCGGAGCTGAAGATTCTACGGTCGCGCGTGTCGATGAATAGGAAAACGCTGGCGTGTCTGATCATAACTTACCGTTTCTACTTCTTGTAGATATCGATGCCTGTTGGATAAACTTTCGAAGTCGATTATCTCGGAAACAAGATACTTCGAAAGAAGGTCTTCCATAGATCTTCTGCTGAATCTTTTCCGTTGAAAATATCAATGTCTTTTTATTTAATTATTCTGCCATTACTATACACTGTCCACTTACAGACAATTTAACCGACAACACGAAGAGTATAGAAACAAAGAAAATCTGCCTCCTGCAACTGTTTTACACCGTAATTTTCTTTTTCATAATTTAACCCTTTAAATAAAATAATAAACGAAACATTTCTTCCGACCTAGAATATTTCCCTTCTATATATTTCTTTTTTCATGTTATACATACGAAAATGGTGCAATTTTCTCGTACAATACTGAAATGTTTAGTAATTTATTAACACTAAACCTACCGGGCCTTAAAAGCAACTAATATATGTTGTCTTATAAAAATGACGAAATTGAATTTATTTGGATTTTGTGCGGTTCGTATTATAATACATTCTCACCTAAATATATTTATTTAATCATTTCCCACGAAAGCACTTTTACAATTTCAGTAATTGTAGAATAAAAAATCTGGAACGGTCATTTTGACCGGCTGTGGTAGTTCTAGTGTTAAATACAAACGAATTTAATAATGTAAAAAATATTTTGAATAATGATACAGAAATTTTTAGTGGCGCCTTACAGTCTCCATTCGAGCGCTAAGGGTTAATCACTACACCAGAAAAAAAAAAAAATTGAAACCACCACGAAAACAGAAAAGAGGGTCCGAGAAGAAACAATTTATTCCTTGCCCCGAACACAAAATCTTTTGCCACGACCATAATTCAATCACCCACACCGCACGGTTTAAGCCCACCCGGACCAACAAACCGGCAAAGAAAAACGTGCAAAAAGCTGCAGAAGTCGGAGGGTAAAGGGCGCGCACGGTTCGTTAAATAGGCAAAAACTTGGCGCATTACATATCAGCCAGCCGATCAGGACCGGTCGGGGGTGGTGGTACCTAAAAATTCTTGGGGTGAAACGTAACCGGGGGTGAGTTCGGTTCGTTCCAGGCGAACGCTCGCGACAACTGTATCGCCTTTACAAACTTCCTGGACGCTGTGCTCTTGCCATCGAACTTGAGGAGAAGGGAAGGAGAGAGGGAGAGAAAGAGAGAGAGAGAAAAAGTCGTCGAAAGGCAAAAAGGAAAAATGGGAGAAGCTGCTGGTGCTGCTGGTGCTGCTGCTTCGGGGCCAACGATAGACCAGGGAAATTCCCCGGGAAGATATCCGGTGGAAATCGGGCTGTCCTGATTTCCAGCGACCGGCGATTGGACGGATATTGGCACACGACGGGACTAATGCAATGACACGTTCATTAATTCTGATACGTATCAATTTTCCGTGGCACAGCCGCCGTGTGCGCAGCCCTAGTTCGACATTAAATAGATACACGCGGCGGTGCGCGTTCTGTTCTCTGTTCTTTATTGCGTTACACTGTTACGGGGGACGATAGTGGGTTCAACGTGTTTGGGACCACCATTATTAATTAATAATGCGTAATTACGCATGGGGAAATTGAAGAACCGATATCTATGGATTCCCCTGGAAACCCACCGGAAATTGAATGATTGGCGAGAACGGATAAAATTATAATGGTTTATTAAATCGGGAATACTGAAAAATTTCATGCCGGGAATTATTGATGTTTGATGGGGTTTGTTGGAGGGTTTGAGACACTGAGACGTTTCTCATGTTGGTATTGGGAGCAATTAGTTTCATTGCAAGCGTTCTGGTTAATTGCAGTTGGTTTGTTTGAGATTGTACTGGTCGGTCTTATTTGGTTTGGTGTTTGACGATGTTTGTTGGAGACGAATTAAAAAATGTTTGATAGATGGAGGGGCTTCTGAAGTTGGTATTGAACTTGAGAGATTATTTTTAGAACAAATTTTTGTGTTGCAAAAATTGTTTTTAGTGGCAGATGGTTTGTGTGAGAATGTAGTGATTAGTCCTGTTTGATTTGGTGTTTGACGACGTTTGTTGGAGACGAATTAAAAAATGTTTGAAAGATGGAGAAGCTTCTGAAGTTGGTATTGAACGTAACAGATTATTTTTATTGACTAGAACAAATTGTTTTTAGTGGCAGTTGGTTTGTTTGAGATTGTACTGGTGAGTCTTATTTGGTTTGGTGTTTGACGATGTTTGTTGGAGATGAATTAAAAAGTGTTTGGGAGATGGAGAATATTTTCGTTGCAAGAATTGTTTTCAGTGGCAAATAGCGAACACGAAAACAGCGTTGAGTCAATATGGTTTATTTAGAATTTATAAATATTAGTTGTGGACGAGTTAAGAAGAAGAGATTGAGAAATTTTCCAAGTTGCTGCTGATTGTAAAAAATAATTTTTGTCGCTCCGGTTTTTAATACCAAGTGCGTAAATTTCAAATGAACGTGAAAATTGCAATTTTCGATTCTATTTGATTTGCCGCTGCCCGTGATTTTATTAATATTTATTGTTGGCAAGTTGAACGGAGTTTGGTAGAATTTTTCGATATTGTTATTGGTCATGGAGAATTATTTTTATCTTTATTAAAACAGCTTTTAGTGACAAATCGTAATACGTATCGCTGTTGTTCGTTTAGTTGAATTTGTCATTGTTACGATTTTTGTTTTGTCATTTTCAACGGTGACGCTAGACCAGGGATTTCATGCGTTCACTACCATCCAGCAGAAAGTGTTTAATCACCGGATTAACACGGTTGCTAGATGGATTGTTTACGCACGGATTAAAAATGGAAAATGCTGCTGCGCGTGAGGTACGGGAGCAGAATGAAAGAGTGGACTGTAATTTATGCAAATATTAATGAAGCGCCGGGTACAGTGATCTGTTTACTAAACACGAATTTATATAACACCCCCTGTAACGAGAACGCCAACGCAGTGACGAGTCTACGGTAGTCTACAATATTAAAAAAAATGTTGCTTCTCTTAATGGAATAGACGACGTTTCTGTATTCTTGCAAATAGAGAAGAATGTTCACTTTTTATGCAAATTTATATCCCTACGAATACCACTGCTTTAATTTCAGTCTGTATTTTCGGCGAAACACAGTTCTCATTTTGAAAAATAAAGTCAAGTAAATAAAATCTCTCCACCGTATTTTAACAATTTTATTATGTCCAATAACAAAGCAGAATCTGTAATACAAGTTCCAATATATTCATTCATTTATTAAAATTGAAATTGAGTACATTATTAATGGATAATTTGAGATTTTCTGGATTTTTAAAAATATTCTTCAATATCCCCTTGCTTCAGAATTATTAAAATCGAAAAAAAAACAAAACACAAAATTCTTCAACATTCTCTTTCACATACAACACATTTATTAACTCATTATGTGTAACAATCATTTTCATCCAACTCTCACACAGCTAATAACAGTTTCAATTGTAAAAGAATATTATTGCACCAATCTACATTTATTCACATTTTTAAACAAACAGGTATCATAAGCATATTTTGTACAAAAATTTTGTTCACGAACACACAAATAAATTATTTACGTTAATACCTCTTCGGCTTCATTCTAAAATGAACAAGTATGTTGTGGAGGATATTGCGAATCCTCCAAAGGGTTACAACCGAATACAAAGTCCGGGAAATCCACGATGAAACAATTTACCGTAACCAGAACGCTTTCGGCGCTCCTAAATCTCCAAAAACCTGCACTTCCCGGCGCCGATGCAATCTTATCGGCCATTACTGTAATTCCAAAGAAACCAGCCTTAACCCGTTCGCCAAACAACCCGTAAGCCCGTTAGGTTCACTGCTCCCAGTCCCGGAGAGGAGCTATCTCTTGAAAGCGCCCTGTCCCTATCGATTATTCCCGGTAACCAGTAACGCGGCTACAAACGAAACAGATAGGCAGCCCGATATCGAAACGTCTGTAAAAACAGTGAAAAATTTTTTTCACCAACTAATCCACCACCAATACCACGACCCGGAGCTTTCCCTCACAACAACCCCTTAAAACTTCATGCACGACTTTTTCTGGCTGTTTTAACCTACAAAAATGGGGGTCAAACTTGATAATATCCTACATTATTGCAAAGTGGAATAAATCAATGAAAAAGAAAATCGTAAATCAATTTTTAGGGGGTTGTTGCAAAGGGGGTGCTCCGAATTGGTGGTGGATTAATTCGTGAAAAAAATTCTCCAGTGTTACACCCTGGACAATTAAACAACAATTTTCTACCCCGAGTGTTCTAGCATCGAACCCAGGTGTCCCAGGGTTAAACAGCAGTCGAGTTAACCAAAGTGTTAAATTCTGACTGGACTAGGGAAGCGGTTGGAGGCATCGGGAGTACTGTAACGCGAAAATAAGGGAAGATCGATGGCGGGCACGATCCTGGGGGGTTGAACGAAATTGCGGCTGGACCGGGCGCGATACAGGCATTACCGACTCTTAAGGGGGCGTTTAATGGACTCGTCGATACCTGGTTATCGCTGACGTTGACGCAAGTGTAGCACGTTAGACCTGGAACACAACACAGATGGGGCGTTCGAGTGAGTAATAGCGTTGCGGAGACGGCTCGGGGCCGGCTCCGGCTTCGCGAGACAAAGGGCGGAGAGAGGCAACAATTAAACACGCTTAGGCGTCCCTCCGCTACCGCGCCAACCCCCATACACCCCCCTGAACACCCCCGATGCTACCTCGTTCGATAGAATTCCGCGCTCGGTACACTTAACGCTCACTGGATGGGAGAGGGTGGAATGGATTGTCCCGTCGAATGGAGCTCATATAGGCACCAGACGGATCGCGCGACCCGACAAAGCGTTCCGCCTCGAAATGCATCGTTTAAACGGGTCGCCACGCGAGCCAAATTGTCCGACCCGTTCACCCACCCCACGCCGTAATTAATACTTTTCACGGAATTGAAACGGCCACGCCACCCGCGCCGGTCTATTCATTCGCGAGACCAACGGTTTACTGGACTTCTCCTGAAAGATAACTCGTGGTGTGATTCTGGGAAATTTTTCCGTGTGTAGCGCGAGGCTTACAGAGGATTTCGTGTGTACGCTTCTTGTTGGAAATGTATTATTTATGTATCTCCGAGGGGAATGAAGGGATCAGTTCAAGGGGGAGTGTTGAGTTAGGGGTTGGCGGTGTTTAACCTGTTGTAACTTTCGGACGGGAACGAGGACGATTATGTACTCGGGCTTATTTTGAAGGGTGGATTCACGTACTTTCTTCCCTGTCAGTTGTTTTTTTTCTGGGGGATTTTATGTGGGGAATTGAGAAGGAAAATAGAGGTGGCAGTATTTTTTAATGTTTCGTGGATTTGAACCTCTCTGGGGGACTCAAGAAATTTTTTTTGGAACTGAAATCAACGCGCACTTGAAGATTAAAGTCTACTGTTTACAACGACACTTTAAAATTGCATGTACGATTTTTTTTCGCCACGTTATTACACTTTAAGCAAGAATTGTTCCGCTGGAAATGGAGGAATTGAAGTATCTTCGGGAGAAAATTTTTAGAACGGTGCAAAAGCAGATTTGGGAGAATGCAACTTAGGGTGTTGGAAGCAGAGTCTTTCCCCTTTAAAACGAGCCTAGGTACGTTATCGTCCGATTGTTTTTGGCGAGGTTAGAATGGTTTGAATATCGACTGAATTTTGTAGTCCATGAGTACAGGTGTAAATTTTACATGAGTGGTTTACATGTTGGTTGTTTCTGAGGTGAAGGGTGTGCGTTACGAGCGTCTGAGTGTGAACATCATCAAAATTGAATGATCCAGGTTGTGTTAGACCGTCTGCGAGGGTGTGAACGATCTCTTTTTTATTTGGAAGTCGAGCTTCAAAGACGGCAGTTGCCTTTGAAACGCGTTACCGTGGCTCTTGTGGGAACAAGGAACTTTTTCGAGTGAAGTGGACTCTTTGGGGGTGCACTAACACTAGGGGTGCACTTGGAAAATATTTGGTCACTTGGGGTGGCTGGTGGACTACTGGTCTTTATGTATTTACAGCCGAGAGTTCAGCAACTTTCGAAACACTGCAAACTCTAGAAAACTTTGTAATCATTTTGTTTTTACTTAGACATTAGGTACACTACAAATGATAAAAGACTGCAGATTATACAAAATCTAATGTAAACTACAATTTTCTTTTTATTCAGACGTTACAGTCTACTGTTGCACTATTTTTAATTTATCGATTTTCTTCAACGATAAAACTTAACTTTCACTCCGTGAAAGCTCGATTGTATGTTTTTCATTAACGAAGCAAAGATGACCAAACATTTTGGGTTTCCAGCGCACCAGGAAAGCGAGTCTCTCGAACGTTACTTATCGATTTAATTGAGCTTTCTGTTGAGCTTTTGACGTCGGTAAATTTGAAAATGTTGCAAAAAGCACAGTGCACTTGTACCGACCATCTGAACTACTAAATTTTTTATTTCAGAATAATATTTACGTTCCATCCGTTCCCATTTCAAAAGCTCAGCTAATAAACATAAAACTTCCACGGGAAAAATCATGAAAAGTTGAAGTTTTTTATTTATAGTGATAGAATAAAAGATCTGCATCCTTTTTATTTGCAAAAGCACGATCGACGGTATCGAAACGAGTCGTAAATAGTTCTTTAAAAAAATTCCTTAAAAAATATTGCTAGCCCTGTGAAAGGTAGTGAAAAACGGGTAGCAAGTTACGAGCAACAAAGGGCAAGCACGCCGGCATAAAACGCGCGATTCTACATGTCAAAACAAATAAAAAGCAGCGAAAAAAAGAACATCATACTCGAGAATAAAGCACCGCTGCAACGCGGTTCGTTTTCAAGAAAATCGAAGCGGAAGACTCGCGAGACACGTGTGCTTCTGGTACGGTTGGCTAATGCGCCTGACCGCTGCCGACTGTTTCCACTTAGCATGAATACAGACAGTCAAGCATTGTTATCTGTTTCTCGCAGATCCTATCATTGGCTAACTGCGAATTCGCATCAAATTATCGAATGAACTGCTATCACGCCGCTGTTAACGCTCGCGTAGATTAATCCGAGTAGAAACAACCGTTAATAGTCGGACCGAACATCAAAACACCACCCAACGCCGGAATTCTCAAACAGCATTCTTCCAGACAGATTCAAACGGCAACTCGAACTCTATTTTGCAGTGAAGATCATACGATAGCTGGATGACTTCGTGTTAGATTGTTAAACAAAGTTTCATAGCATTGTTGCTAATGTTCACGGATCAATCCGAGTAGAAATAATCGTTTACGGTCAGACTTGAAATCAAAATTCGATTCAGCAGTGGAGTTTGCAAGTAACATTCCTTTGAACTGTTTTATGCAGTACTTTTAACCATATATTGTAATAAAAATCACTGGTAATGACTTCACGTAGACTAATCCAAGTGGTAATAATCTTTATGGTCAGACTTAAAATCAGACAGCTGTTTAATGTCTCAATCTGTGAGCAATATCTTTCCAATGATTTAGCACAACACTTTTAATACTCCTTTAATAACCAAAATTACTCTAATTACTTAAATTATTACAATTATTAATCAAAAAGATATTTTTATCTTTTTTAGTCTTGAAAATCATCAGATGATTGCGAATGTGCATGAATTTATCGACCAAATCGCTGCTACCTTACTGTAGATGCGCGTGTAGTTCGATGCAGTAGAAACACCAGTTAATGGTCAGCCCTAAAATCAAAAGCGTGTTCAGCATTTCTGTGCAACAATTTTTACTCTCTTTAATCCTGAAAATCCTGAGCTACCAGTAAATTGGCATCAAAGTATCGAGCACATTACTATCCCATTTCTGCAAACGTTTACAAAGATCAATGGACGCAGAAACAGCAGTTAATGGTCTAACCTAAAATCAAAACCGCATCGAACATTTCCATGCAACAATTTTGGCTCTCTTCAATCCTCGAACTCGCGAATAAACAGCAAATCAAGATAAATTTTATTTGATACCATTCCCATCAATTTCAACGTTCACGCGGATCACTGCAAGTGGAAACGGCAGTTAATAGTCAGACTACACCTCGAACCCATATTCGACCTTACCAGACGATAAGTTTAACCCTGTTTAATCCTCGAAGTCATCGATAAACAGCAAATTAATATCCAACGAGATCAGCGTAAGTAGAAAAAGTCGTTACTGGTCAGGCCTAAAAGCAAAATATCTAATATCATCGTAAAACATTTTTAATTCTTTTCGCGCTTGAAATGATCAATTAACAATCTACACAATTGATATGAAATAACCGAGGAAACAGCTATCACATTCTTGTGAACGCTCGCACAACTTAACTGCAGTGGAAACAATTGTTAACGGTCAGCCCAAGAATCACACCCGTTTGCAACATTTCCGCACAACAAGTTCGGCTCTATATAATTTCGCGTAGCTTCAAATTGACATGAAATTATCCAACAAATTGCTACGGCGTTGCAGTATCGTTCGCGCGGACCGTTGCAAGTGGAAACAGCGGTTAATGGTCAGACAAAAACTGGATCCCCGCATCAACCATTTCCACGCATCAACTTCGGCTCTCTGTAATCCTGTACACCGTCAATCTGCGGCAAATTGACATGAAATTATCGCCTCGCAAACCTGTATCAATGCGAGTTGCAAGTGGAAACGGTCGTTCCGGCCGCGTACACGAACACATTGCAAACCGTGCAGCGATATTCTTCGGCAACAGTTTCGCGCAACAATTTTCGCCGTCGTTTACGCGCGGAATGATCCGCGGAAACCGAGCGGGACCGCGGCCATATAAACCCGACAAGTGGGAAGCTGTTCGCATCGTGGGCCAGTGGCCGCGTCAATTAAGCCGAATTCGCGGCCGGTTCGACCGAAAGAATTTCCAATCAAAAATACGTTTCCGGCCGGAAGCCGGACGCGAGAAACGGGGCCGTTCGCGGAAACGTGGTGGGGGTTGGAGGGGTAAAGGGTGAGGGGGGGTATGGAAGGGGAAGGGAACACCGAAATTTAATGCTCGGTCAGAACATAAAAACCGGCCGTTCCGTTTCAACGAGCGAAGAGGACGAGATTACGCTGATCCTTTTTGCAACGGTGTCGATCGTACATCCGGCCTGGATCCACGCGTTTACGCGGTCGATCTCTCGCGTTCGTTTCCGGCTACTTGTCGGCCTCGGCGACGCTTTAAGAAGCTTGGCAGCGGCCGTCGTCGCGACGATATTTCTAGACAATATGTTACACCCTCGCCCGCCCCTGTATACCGGGTGCACCGTACAACCACTCTACGCCCGTGCGAACGTCCGATATAAAAAATATTGTAGCCGAAAGTTGCGTGGCTTTATTGGGAGAACCGTGTAAAAATGCTTTCATGCATTTTTTTTTTTCGTACAACTATGCAGCAGTAAAATGCAACTGTTCCCCACTTTTTTAATAGCAAGCTTGTATTTTTCTGTGCATTGTTCGATGCAGTTTTCCATGAAAAAAGTATTAATGGGTGTATTGTTTGTTGGTTCATCTGTTGTTTGAAATATGTACAATGGCTGATTGTTAGTGCTGCGGATTTGATTAAGGAATTTACAAATTCTGTTGTATGGTTTTCATTTTGTTCCAATTATTAAGAGAATAAATAAGTGTCCACGTAGCTTGTGTACCTTGCAATTACTGCAGACAAATTTTAGTTTGCACAAAAGTTCGTAGTCATTGTAACCAGCGAGTTGTATACTGAACTCATGTACACTGCGGATTTTTATGCGAAATAAAAATTGTTTGCACCGAATTACGATGGGCAGGAGCCAAATAAGTACTTTTTTCTTCCTTTAATAATTTTGCTAGGCTAATACATTTAACCTATTAAATTCTTCTAATCCTTCTCGTGTTTTGAATTGAACCTACTCGTTTCTAGTATAAATGCATAAAATCCGCAGTCTGGTAATAAGAGTCACACGAATTTACGTGGAAAAGGTATCGTTGGCAACTGGGGTAGTTTTTCGAAAATGTGCCGGTCTCGGATAGGCTGTTAAAGAATTCTGTGACTCCCTTTTGATGTCTCTTTTCTACGATGTTTTTGATGGTACCGTGAGGCGTGAGTTGCGTGGAGCACCCTGTAGATCAAGGGGATGATTTGTGGCGGGTCGTTGGCGCGGAAAGCTCGAAGTAGCCGTCTGGATCTTTCGCGCTGTAGATCGCAAGGAAGTGGGATTAGTGGAGCTCAATTGCAGGATTCGAGTGGGTTCCGTGTGCTGGGGTGGAGGGGTGGGCGAATATAAGCTACTCCGAGTTACTCGGAGGGTAAATCATAGATCCGTTTGCTTCTCTCCCCGCCCGTTTTCCCGACGTCTTCATCTTCTTCACCCCTGGATTTGGCCCGTACCGACGACAATGGCTAACGGGCGCACACTGTCTCACAACGGTCGTCTGACTGCGAAAAATTCCGACTCAATTTAAAACTGCTTCGACGATTGATATCGTCGATCGTTACGCCCCTTTGAGACACAACGCCCCGCCCTTCGCTGCACAAATTCGAAATATTCAGACAAAAATTGCATTAGACAGATCATTATGTACCAAATAATTATATTTAAAATAATTATATTTACTAGAGGAAATATTGCCACTAAACTGCCAATTTTATGTATTCATGAGAAAACTGTAGATGTCACTGAACGAGTAAAAAAAATGTTTAAAAATTGAAAGTTGCAATATACAAGGATAATTGAACTATTGATATCTTCTGAAGTACAAAATCTAGAGTTTAAAACAAATTTCACTGTTCTACACCCTTTAGTTTCCGAGATATCTCAACAAATGTGTTTTGAACCCTTAACTGAGGGTTGTTTCCAACTCCTGCAATGTGACGATGACCAACAGGAAAAAATGTGTTCAATATTTTCGTATCTGTCAGAAAA
>CM052127.1:12289220-12327207 GCA_028454245.1 Halictus quadricinctus
ATTTATACTAAATATATTTTTACTATTTCTGTTTCAGATAACGAGACTGGGTGATTTGAGGGTGATTTGCTTTCTAAAGATCGGTAAGAAAGTTTTGGATTTATCGGAAAATTTGTACAGAATTCGAGAATTGACGAATGGTGTTAAATTCAAGAATTGACGAATGGTATTAAACTTAACAATTGGTGTATCAATTTTTGGCTGAAAGTATGGGGGAAGATCTCTCGCAATTCGCTGCAATTGACGTTTATATAATGTCACGTTCACATTTGGTTTGTACACGATATTACGAAGTCGGCTGTGGTTTCTTTTGATTACCTCTGATAGATTGACACCTTGCGACAGCATTGTATTATGTTACTTTGACTTTCAAAGGACTATTGAATCATGTCAATAGCAGACGTGTTAATGGGATTAAATTGATCGGACGTTAATGAAGTGCTTAATCTCTGTGAGGTTTGTCAATCTGCAAATGCGTTTTGATAATCATATCTGAATACAAATTCTCGCGAATTGGTTTAAAAAATTTTAACTAAATACATTTCTTTATTCGCTGTTTTTATTATAATGGTAATAATGTAAAATCTATTTCAGATTTCCTATTCTATATTAAGCTTGCGATTACTTTTTATTGTAAAATCAACGAATGCTGAATTACACGAAGAAAATTTCATTGTGCTCATCAAGAACAATTCATTTTCGATTAAAATGAAATGTAATTATAAATGTAATTGTAATTTGACAATATAATATTCGATCGCAAGATTGTTGAAAAAAATCAAAGTAGATAGACTTTACCAATTTACGTAGTACGTATGCATTTAATTATGTTGAAATGCCAGGCATCGATGAGACGTGGCCAGCAGCATCCAATTATACATTCCATATAGGATATCAAATTTAATTTTCCCAAACACAAAATTATACTTTACGTCAAGCATCGATGACAATGATACACAAAATCAATCACTTTGTAGAAAATCACGTGAATTGTTCACATGTTATATTGAGACAATTTATTTTCCATTAAAGTAAAACGCGTTCGTTCATAAATGTTCAATCAAAATATTCAGAAAGCGAATTTCCCATTGACTTATTAATTTAAAAAATGTACCTGGTACGTGTTTATATTTCACTTAAGTAGAAATGGCAAGCGATGGTCAGACACAGCGATAGAACCGAGAAATGTCCAAAGAAAATTCCAATTCAATTACTCTCGAACTCGTTGGCTCACACGAAATAGAAAATCGATACAATAAGCCACCCTGTAGATTCTCCTGCGGTGTAAACACAGAATCGAGTATAATTCAGGCAATTAGCGGTCGAAGAATCGGGTGAACAGGTTAACCCGGGAATTAAGTAAAAATTCCCTTACCACTGGCGAAACCAGATCGTCGATACAAGTGGATTAAGGCAACCTCGGCCAGACACAGACGATATAATGTACACAGGGTGTCCCGTGCTCCACCGATCGAAGATTGTCAGTTTCATTACAAACTTATGACAAAAATACTTAACGAAAACTTTGAAAATCTATCTACTTTGAAACTCTATAAAATCTTGATACAAACAAATGCACACGTTAAAATAGAATAACTTTTTAAAAATCAGTTCAAACCACTTCAGTCTTTTTGAGAGGTTAGAATAATTCATTTTCATTCGTTCCATTTTCAGGAAAATTGCATTTTGTTGGAATCGTGACACGTAACATATTGACTACCTTTCACACGTAGAATTATTTCTCCAGATTTAAACGTGAATTTTTACGCTCAATATACTCAGTGTACCACGTTTCATTAGGGTCTGAAAATTGCAAGGAGGTTCTCATATTTTCAATTTGTATTTCATTACAAACATTCCTTTAATCTTTTCGAATCTTTTAGGTTGCTACATTGGAAGTCAAAGCTACAAACCCGTAGAGACATTACAGAATAATGTTACAGTGTTCTTGACTTGTGAAAATTATTAGAAGTTGTTAAAATTGACTTTGAACATTTTTGTTTTGCGTGCAGATCCGCAGAGGAGGAATGAGTCACCCTGTGCATAGTAAGTTGAGGACCGGTGTTTAATCCGGGAATTTCGGGTCCCTTGGCCTTAGGGTTTGGAATTGAAACCCATGGGTTCCGTTCACGCACGAACGGCAGTGGAACGCGTCGGTTTTAACCAGCCAGCCGGCCAATTAATTGGAAAAGCAAACGAACAACCGGTAGACGACTACGACGACGACGTTCCAGCTACAGGCTGCGGCCTGGGGGGTGGGGGGAGGGTTTGCCAGAGTTTCACCGTGTCCGAGGGTAGGGCAGGATTAATCCCGACGGTTTAAATCCTAGTCGAACATGTCGTCCATGGGAATCGGTCGCGGGTAAACTGATCCACTCGACCGTTCGACATGTCAATCGATGGATGTGTCCCCCAACAGTTCCAAGCCAACCATGTGTGCCAGTTCTTCGAGCGTAGATCAAGGTTCAATTCTACGGGTCGGTTAACCTATCACTGGCAGACTATACCCTGTCCTATCGGGATTCTCGCGAGTCGGCTACGTCCGCAACCCTTTCGCTGATAAGGTCCAGATCTTGCCCCCCACCCCCGGAGGATGCAGCCTTCCGGACGGCTGCGTTGGCCGCGATGCACCCGAAAAATAGCTGCTGATTTTTTCCTGGACGTCCCTGCCTCTTGTTGGCAGCCGCTCGTGATTTATTTTGGCCGATAAAAAGTCAATTTAGCGATCATCTCAGAACTTTTTTAAAGATTCTAGACGCTTGTCTTGGTTGTTTTTGGTTAGGTTCTTTACTAGAGAAAATAGTGTGGATAGATAGTGATAGAAGTAATAATTGCTTTTGCTTTTGGTAGCTATTGGTGATTTATTTTAGTAGATGAAAAAGTGAGTCTGGCGATGATCTTGAGAGTTTGTTAAGAGTCGTAGAAGTTTGTCTGAATTGTTTTGATTTGATTTATAATTATGGGAGGACCCCATAAATAGTGCTGTTCCGCACAGAAAGCAATGGCACAACGGTCCTGTTAATGATGTAACATTAGCGTACTACTAATTGAAATTCAATCTACATGAACGACTATAATTGTGGATCAGAGCCACCTCATTAGTAGCTTCGTTCTACAGTAGATGAGGGCTGTGTATGGTCAGACCGTGATGGTAGAAATTGTTACTGCTTGTAAATGTAACTGAAAGGATAATGGTGACGCTTTCGTAGAAACACAAAGTATTAAAATTAAATATTATATTAAACACACAATTATCCAAACATAATTAAGATAATTTTCCTGACTGTAATATTTATTGCATAAAGTTTGAATGTCTTCATAATTATGTGGAAACGCTTTCGTTAAGTAGATCCAATTAGCTTCTATTAATATACAACATAGGATTAATGGTTCAGTCTGGTTCAATATCACATTATTCAGTAGAACAGGTCGATGTATGGTCAGGCACAACCGAAAAATAGTATAGCTAGTTTTGTCTTCTCTTAAAGAAGTATTCCACTGTGTTTTTAAAGATCTATTTTGGACAATCGTTTCCTATTTATGTCGCTAAAGATTGTTCAACAATAATTCAATATTTCTAACCTTTCTCTTCAAAAAATAATTCTGAGCAAAAACAACTACAATTACCCTGACTTTAATTTTCCTATTTTTATATACACGTCATTGAACATAAAAAGTCTACAAAATTGCCTGCAAAAACCTCGTTTATAATTAAAAAAAAAAACCACAAAAGCGACCCAAGATAAATGAAATTTTGTCACAAACAAGTCGAAAGTGTCCTAAGTTCACCAACACCGGAGCAACAAACCATTATTCGGTCTACTAAACATTCTATCTGCAAACCCAATCATGCTCGTCCGAACGAAATCCCACAGGGGTCAGAAGCTTTTAAGACTGCGGCAATAAAAGTCGGGCAGCTCGTAGGATTAGATCGTTCTTGTTTTACGGTGGGTAAGATTAGGGTAACTTGAATACTGTCCCGTTGACCCACCTCATACAAGAATAATTCGACCGGCCACCTCGATATCCACTCTATGTAAACAGACCACGAAGTTTCGGCAGTTTCTTTCGACTCGATAAAACACCGTTTCGCTCGGGGATGTTTTAGGGGCTCCATTGTCCGAGATCATGAGTTCTCTCTGGCGGCGGTTCTGCCAAATGGTTTGCAATGTAATTATTTGGTTTGCGCAAAATTAATTGCGGTCTTGGAAACTTCGAACTTCATCGTTTGTTTCAAGGTAAATTGAGGAGATGCTTTGAACGTTATCGTTTGTTTCAAGATAAATCGAGGACACCCTTCGAGCAAGAACTTTCCTTATATTTTTTTTCATTCGAAAATTATTTATTAACGTCTCTGTGCTACTAACGCCTCAAATTTGTAATTTTTTAATTTCAGAGTCAAATCTCGTAAAAATAATAATTTTTTGACACTGTGCCTACACTGGTCTAAGGGATAGTTTTACATATATTATATTAACGTCTCTATGTTACTAATGTCTCAGATTTGTAACATTTTCATTTCAGAGTTAAATTTCGTAAAAATAAAAGTTTGTTGACACTGAGCCTACACTTGTATAATGGATAGTTTTACATATAGTACTTTAAAAACATTAAAAATTCTACAGGTTTCTCTTAAAAAAATTTAACCTTGTCATTTTCATAAGGCAGCATATGACAGTCACTTTTAGTGCCTAGTAGGTTCAGTGACAGAAGGGTGTCTTTTTCAGTATAATGATTTTAAGTGAATCATTGTGGTACAGCAATGGTAGTTGACAGGCGTTCAGAGGGAGGTTCGTAGCTCATAAAATTGCGATAATTGGAGACCAGGAGGCAAATAACTGTAATTCGAAATTTGGCTATAAGCGCGTCGCGACCCCCTAAGAACAATTTCATGTATACGTAATTATTGAAACGTATCTACTTAGGATTCTATTCTGTCGTCGCGCGTGCTCCCGGGGACCCAGTTTTCATTCTGTAATTAGAGAAAAAGGCGTCGTCGGTGCGCGTGGGGCGTCGGTTGAGTCGTCGAATTGGGTAACAATCGCAGGGTTTTTTTCGTGGGGGAACGACCCGGCTTCGCGCGAAAGTATAATGAAAGTTAATTTCGCGCAATCAATAGTGATTACAGCGTGTTCGCCCGGCAATCTTCAGTTTTTACCGGGCGTAACAGGAGACGTTCTTTGTTCGTTGCCACGCTCTGTCTCTCCAACACTTTCCATTCTCTTCGTTTCTTCCTCTCTCTCTCCCTCTCCTTCTTTTTCTCTTTTTCCCGTTCTCCGTTCGCCGTGTCCCCGAGGATTAAAGGGACCTTTTATTTTCCTGCTCGCGGAGCGAGCCCGGTTCGGGAATTAGGTTGCTCTTTCCGCTCGCGTGGAAACGGTTCGGTTTAGTAGACCTACTCGGGCGCGCAACGCCATTCTCGGAGTCCCGCGAGCAAACACTCCGTCCTCGCAGTTATTACTACTCCTGAAGGTCATCGATCAAATCCCAATTTATAGGCTGTCGCTGGTGTCACAGAATGAAATTCGACTGCGAGCTGACGATCGATATGCCTACGTTTCACCGTTTCCCCCCCTCTCTCTCTCTTAATAGTTTATCTTAAAGGGGTATTCCACTGTGACAACTCCCAAAAAAATCAATCTTCTTTGCATACTGTAATATCTCAACACTTGTGAAAACTCTAGGACCCAACTTTAGCTTGTATCGTGTACTGTTCGGCGAGACAATACCAATTCAGCAACAAAACTCATTTGTTTTTGATTATTTTTGTATGAAAATCTTGTCAACGTAATGCTGACTCTTTCCTGATTAAAATGATACCAGGCACGATACTGTTTGGATCGTGTCCGCCTGTGTAATCCTCGATATAGTAGGACCTCGATTATCCGAACCAATGAAAGGTACGTAACTGTTTGGACAATGTAACAGGCGCGGTGCTAGATTAAATGTTTACAGATTTGCACAGTGAATCACAGTGTGGTATATGGAACGTTTCAGACTGAACCGTTTATATGTGAGAAGGTGATTCAAGGTCATTGGTGTAGCGCAGTGTTTTTTTTTCATGATTGAGACCAATTGCAATTTTTCCATCTAGTAAACTGGTTTAAGCAATTTATAAATATTTACTATTTCCAACCTATTAAAATGATTAGGAAGAGAAAGAAATGTCTACGTAGCTCCTGTGCTTGGAATTAATACACAGTCTACTAGTAATCTAGCAAACGTCTAATTTTTCGCGAAGGAATTCAAGTGGTTTGGTCCACTTTTAAAAAGGTTATTCCCTTCTAAGTACTGTTCGAATGCTAATGGTACTGACCGTACATAAAATCTTCTTTCTGCCCTTCACCGAAAATTTCCATCGCGATCCGATCAAGGGGGCGGTAAATATTGAAATGCCTGTCGCAATTAAAACCCGTTTCCGAGCGATGATCCCGCGATGAATTTCACCCTTCCTCGCCAAACAATGGCTGACTTTCAATCGTCCTTAATATCGATTCGACGCCGCCGATGACTCGGATTCACCCGGCGTAATTGTTTCCAGCTGCGATCCATTTTTGCCGTATTGATCCCGGGTACCGATGCTCGACCTCACGGTCCACGATGTGTCCGACCATGGCCAGACACACGGCACCATCATCGATTTTTCGGGGCCACGCTGCTCTCTCTCTCTCTCTCTCTCTCTCTCTCTCTCTCTCTCTCTCTCTCTGGCATGCCGCGGTGCCCGCGACGCTCGATTGTGCACTTTCACGGTTTATTTATGGTGGTGACCCCCTTTCCCACTGGCCTCCGCCCGCCATTTTCTGTCCCATTGTCATCGAATGATCTCTGACGACTGCAGCCGCCACTCCGTCTGCCGACTGAACCAACTGCTCGCTTTGCCAATCGATTATTGACTCTCGAGTTCATTATAGCCTACGTTTCATATACCGTAAGCCAATTAGCAGGGTTTTTTTTTACAATAATAGTACTGATTTTCAATGATACTACTACGTTTGTTTGCTTAGTGTAAAAACATCGGACGAATTTTATCGCTTTGTGCTTTGAAAATAATTTTTTAACGCATTTTGTTGCTCGTCAAATGCTACAGAAATGATTGAAATTAATAAAGCTTTCATCGGGGAAAGTTTTAACGGTAAGATTTATTTGGAGGGGTTATTGAAATTAATTGGAAAATTGTTTGTAATGTACAAAATGAAGAATGTCGACCGTTATTTTTGCGCCATGCTCGTTAAGGAAACTTACGAATTGAATAAGTAATGATCCCGAATGAAATTATTGGATTCTAGTACTTTTATTTCTAAAGTTTCCCAAGTTTCAGTAGATAAGGTCAATGTATGGTTCGACGTGATTCGAATATATGTATTTCGGAGTTTTACTACTTACATTAACTACTTTCGTTTAGTTGAGCGGATTTTCGAATTGAACTTTCAAGCTTCAACGGCTCAGTTAATATATTTAATGTTGGTTCTTCACGCCAACAATAGTAATAAAAATTTATAATTTATTTTCGATATAAAGAATACTTCAAGCGACTAAATAAATTTTTCCCTTGCTGCGGTTTTTAGAAATACTTATAAAAATCGATGTTGACATAACGATGCAGTTAAATTATTAGTTTAAAGATGCACAACTTCCTCAGAATTTATTTAAATTTATTTAAGAATGCCTATTATGAAAGTTGATTTCTTTAACAATTGTTGCTCATTCAGTTAGAAAACATACAATTTCTAATCGTTTTTAAGTAAGAATTTTAATTATACCAGAAAGAATAAAAGTCTGTTTGATATCGTTATCACAAATACTGAGAAGCAGATCAACCGTTATTTCTCGCAGCAAACAATTGAAAACAGTTTAATATCGAATCAATGGCGAGCTAATAATTGAAATTCAATATAGAAACGTTCAGGATCGTCTATCCTTACGATATTATCTTCCTTTGCCAGTAGATAAACTCAATCTATGGTCGGACGTGGTTTCACCGGCAACTGTTCCGTTTCCACGGCTTTGATTACACATAGTCGTGCACTGACGCGGTTTATTTACAGAAACAGCTTCCCTCACGGTCTTCTGCTTTCACTTTTCTGTTCCGAGATCTTGGAAAATAGAAAGAAAATCCAAGTACACAGACGATCCCATAATTGTTCGCAACAGCTTATAAACTTCCAGTTTCACCGGCAATTTAATAAAAATCAGAGTAAGTGGAAAATATTACAAATCGGAAGACTTTCTATATTGATTTAATGCTGAACTGATATATTTTATGACTAAATTCTGCTTTTATTTACATCGTTATTCGTTCTCTTTAATTTTTCAAATTTTATACACACCATAATTGCAAGAATATTCACAGTGTACTGGTAACAAATGCAATGAAAAAATAATAAAATTAGGATTTCGTTTCTACAGTAGAAATTGCATTGAATGCACCAGACAAAAATTGTCCGTTCACAGTACCCTCTCCTAAATAAATAACTCTAAACTGCGTTTCAAATTTCAACAGGAATTAGCATTTAGTGGAGGCGGCAAGTTATAGTCGGGCACTCCAGTAGATCTCCATTCAATATCCAACGGACCAACCAAATGTCCAAAGTAGATTACCGCGATGCGCATTCCATACACCGAGGGAGCCCGAAATGTCTGACCATGGTTTACCGTTTCCACTTCCACTTCGTCACTCGTCGTCGCCGTCGCGCGTAGGACAAACTTTGAAACTCGATTATTCCTGGAACAGGACCCCGGGCGAAAAAACTTCGTTCTACGTTTTCGACGTGTTTTTTCATGCAGAATCACCCTGACCGCGTTCCCGCCTCCGGTCATAATCGGGGACCATGTAAAATCGTCATTTACTGCACCTGGCGACGCTTTTTCCACAAATTTACAATCTTTCTCGCCACTTTGCACGAGTTTAACCCCTCAACCGGGGACGACGAGTTAATTCGCCTCGGAACGAGTCAAGTCTCTTCTTGGTTCAACGAATAATTCACTACATTTACGTTGATTACTGACCTCAATTTCATCTATTTCAATTTTTGTAGTGAGGTACTCATCTTTATTTGAGTTAATGCTTATAATTTAAATGTTATTCACAAGGGGAAAATATTCACGATTTCGACAGAAAATGAAAGGAGTTAACCATGTTATATTATAGGAGTGTCAACAGTAATTATCTGATGATTTTGCAGTTGCAGGACGTCACTTGTAATTTTATTTGTTAAGCATTTGGATTGTGCGAGATTCATTTATCTACGAAATAAAATAAAATAATAATAAATAAATAAATAATAATAATATAATAAAATATTCAATTATTTACGAAATAATCAATACGGTAACATATTAAATTCTTGAATTAGACTTCGTTACAGATGGAAAAATATATAGACAGATTTATATTTGGAGAAGCATGCATGATATCATCAATGACATTCTGTATTTTGAAACATTTGACATTCTGGCTTGTTTAAAATACCAATACGAGAAAGTGAAGCAGTCACAGGTCGTTCGAGCCTCGCTTTCGGACCTTGCGCCGTGCCGACCGGTGGATTTTTGCGGGGGTGGCAAGAACAACGGTAATTTCGCGTCAGGTAGCAGGTGCGAGTTCGCATAGTTAGGCGGGAAGGGACCGAAGGGGAGAAAGGGCAACGTCCGGGGAAAGCGGGCGTGAAACTCGGTGCAGATTCGCGAGGGATGCTTCATTGCTTCCCAATGGCCGGGGTAACTCAATTCCGGGATGTTCCTACTCGCTTGTTTTCCGCCTTTCCGTGCCGGAACGTTATATTTGCCCGGTTAAATGTTATTTTTATACTGCGGGCCCGTGCACACACACGAAAACCGTGCAAAACCGGCCCGACCCGACCCGGTCCGACGGCTTTTAAATCGATCCCACCGGAATTTCGTTATTAAACCGTTACCCACGCGTTCCGCACGCCGCTATCCGCTGTCCCGCGTGCGAATATTTCCGCGCTAGCAGCTCCTGGCGAAATTTACGCCGTTCGCGTGTCCCGTTGATATTTACGACGGCCACCGCGACGCCACCGTTGCGTCATCTTGCTTTTCAATTTCATCGGAACCTGCTACTTCAGCATCGTGCCCGACCATTTTTCTTCGTGGATTTATCGCCGACGCCCGACGGATTAGAACCGGCCACTTGATTCGCTTAGGTCTCAGACAGACTGAAACGGCCCCGGGATGGAATTGTTTGAAAATGTTTTATGAACCGTTCACGAGCTACAGTGATTAACTAGATTTCGAGGTTTGCTGTTGAAACGTTTGATCGATGCTCAGCTGTTTCCAGTTGAAAGAAATTTTCTTAATAACCTGGTTTGACACCGCTTCACTGCTCCTTGTAAATTATTCTGTTGTTCGTAGATTTCATTAATGTTTCTGCATTACGTTCTTTCTTAGTCGCTTGTAAATTATTCTGTTGTTGGTAGATTTCATTAATGTTTCTGCATTACGTTCTTTCTTAGTCGCTTCTGAAAGAAATTTTTTAAAATGTCGGACTTGTAGCGATTTAGGTACAGTTCGTACACTTTCTGTCATGACCGTCTACTATTATTTATTACGAACTGGACCTTCATTTCTCCAACAAATAAAAATTCCTGAGCATTCTAAGAACATAAATGAAACTATACAATAAAATCCCATGGCAAAACCTTTTACACTAGCCCAGTAAAAAATTTGTAATCTTTCAAAAATTACGATCACACAGTGATTCCGACCACAGACAATCTCGCCCATAACAAGCTGAATTTTGATTTCTCCGTTACCCAAAATATCCTGAACATCATCAATAAATGACCACACCGGTGCCCCAAAGTCCCACACCGAAACTCCGCACAGTTCCCCAGTAAAAACATTCGCAAGTTGCCCTAAATTGCAACCTTAAAGGGGACCTCGAGCTCCGCCGCTTTAACGGCCGATCGGTATCGAAACCGGGCGACTTCCGGGCGGGTGAAAATTTCGGAAAACGTCCTGCGGAGGTTCTGGCAGGTTTCCGGTGTCGGGGCGTAAAGTTCACGGGATTGGTTTTAACCTAATTTTCCGGGCGCGATCCGTATACGTGCCGGACGATCCGCCGACCGGATTCTTTGGACAATTTCCGGGATTTCGGTGTGGGTCAGACTCGCAGGGGTTGGAACGGGGGTGGTTCCCAGACGGTGTCGAGATTAATCTCGCGCGGCCTTAATTTCGAGCAGCAATCCTGTTGCTCGGCACTGTGTTTCGAGTTCCCAAAATCCCGGTGTTTACGAGCCGCGTAATGAAGAAGGGAGAAGTTTCTGCTGGGTTTACGCGTCTTGCTCCCGGGTCTTGATCGTTCCGCGTTAAATATCCGTTGTGTCTTGTCCCGGTGTTTGTCAAGGCAAATAATAAATAAACGTCCCCGTACGGGAGCGAGCTGCCGAGCTCGTTTACGCCCTCTGATGATTCCTGCTCCGGCGTGTTTCGCGCTAAATGTCCCGCCGTGTTTCCCGCGTTTACGGCGTCTTTTATGCCCGCAAAACGCGGCGAACTCAAGATTTTAATAATGGGACAAGCCCCGCGTCTGCTACAGTCAGCTCGCGTTCGCTGACAACGCTTTTACGCGACGGTTCACTGCGATTTATTTTCATTTTCATTCGAACTTTTAATCGAGACCCGACTTCATACTACCGGCGCGTATTGCGCTTGACGGTTCGAAATTTGACAGTGGTGCAGCTTCTTTGTCCCCATTTCGTTTCAGTTTGTTTTAATTAACGTTTTGCTATTCGCTGAAAAGAATCCACGAGTCCGCCAATTTGAACAAAATTTTATACGTACTGAAATATCGCCAACGATAGAAGGCAATTAGGCGAATTAAACTAGACACTTCACCCTTTAAAAGGAGCCCAGGTAGATTGTTGTCCGATTTTTTACTGCCATTTTATAGCATTTTGAATGAACAGTGGATTGCTGTCTTTGGAGTAACCCATAGATCTGCTACAGTAGGTACGAAAAAATTTTTTAATACAGCAGAATTATTTACGAAAAAATTGCAACTTAGGCGAGTGAAAGTACACACTTCACCCTCCATAACGAGCCTAGGTAGATTGTTGTCCGATTTTTAATTGCCATTTTATAACATTTTGAGTAAAGAGAGGGTTACTGGCAGTAAAGTAATCCATAGGTTCGCGGCAGTAGGTATGAAAAATTTTTTTAATACGTCAGAATTATTTACGAAAAAATTGCAACTTAGGCGAGTGAAAGTAGTCACATCACCCTTTAAAATGATCCCAGGTGGGCCTCAATCGTATCATTTTCCACAAAGCTACACCGTGTCAAAGATTACCGATTTTACGCCTAGGATCTGATATTTTAATTTTCAGTCTACACGGGTCTGATACTACTGTTACGATCTGCGAACAATCGGTAGACGATAGGGAAACAGATTATACTAAATTTTTACGCGGGGTCAGAATGACCCGGCAACGGTCCAGCGGGCTGCCAGCGAAGTGTTCGTAATCCGAGGGTTGAATAAACGGGACTCGCGTGGCCCCGATGGGGAGGAAATGAAAGTTTTCTGTCGCGAATAAATCTGTCGTTATCTTAACGACATCGGGCCACGATCTGAGCGTGCCGACGCCGCGGATTCGTGCCGGCGATCGAGAGACTTTTAATAGATTTTCGGCGCGGACGGGCAACCGGCGATGGTGTTCGCTTTGAAAATAATTACTAGTCAGGATTAAAATGAATCGGCCCGGCGCGGCGGCCGGCTGCTGCCGCTTCAATTAATTCGACAAATTATCCGCCGATAAAGGGAATTGAAACGCACCCGCCTCTTTAATCGCCCGGACGTGGTTATGAAACTTTGATGGCCGACAACGTATCACTCGACTGTGAAATCCCGACGAAAGCCGATATCCTTTGCGAAATCCCGTATTTCGATCTGCGTCCGAAGAACAATTTCACGCCGAGTTTGTTTTGTAAAAAAATTTTATGCCATTTTATTAGTCAATTTTCAGTTCCACTCTTGCCGGAATATCAAATATTTGAAAAACGTTGAAAGCAATATTCATGGTAAAACGAATATAAATACGGGACAGAAATATATTAAAACGAAACACGACTGAATATAATTGTCATATAACAATTTTTATACGAGCACAAATAGAACGAATATTTTAATTCCATCTCTCAAATCTTTTCATATTTCAAATTTTATATTAAAACAAATGCAGATTCAAAATAAATAAAAATAACTGTCACGTAACAATTTTGCAAACGATAAGGAACTGAATATTTTATTCTGTTTTCTAACGCAACGTTCAAATCAGCACGAGAGTTCCCAGCTTGATGTTAAACCATAATGTGTATGCATAAATGCATCAGATTAGTATGTCGAAACAAAACCCGATCGAAATAAACATGTAGAAATTTTTGTATGAGAATAAAGCGAACGAATGCCCCGGTCTGTTTGCTAATGCAATATTGATACCGACGTGTACGGCGACGTTTATTTTCGAGATTCGGGAAATCAATACATCAGTTATTTTCCGCAGGAGTTCTCGCCGAGTCACCCGGTACATCTGGAAGATAGTGGGTATCTGTATTGTCGGGAGAAGAGACGAGTTATTTTATTGGACGTTGAGCACCGAAGTTGGCAACCGGCAAGTGACCTGTGCCGAATGCGGGGTCGGCGGTTTACTATACGTCAATCGACCATATTGACGACTGGCTGGCTGCAGATTGTGCATCGTAGGCGCAAAAGTTGCGATTCAGATCGCGCAAAACTCTAGAGACCTCTAACAATCATTTTTTCAAGTGGGAACGGGATTTTTTCCGCGAGACTTGTATCAGCACGATTGCGCACACTGTTGTGTAGCAAACTAAATTTTTATTTCTTTTGAACATTGTCGAAACATAAAATCCCAAACATTTTATAGTTTCCTGGAAAAAAATTAGAAACTTTCAAAAACGACGAACTCGGAATGGTTTTAATGTACACTTTTTACCACGACTATATAGAATCGCCCATAACAAGCGCAATTTTTAATTTCTCGTTTAACAAAAAATTCTTGAATACTGCCGAAACGTGAACAAAACGATACGTCGAGGTCCCATACCAAAATCTTCCGTAGTTTTTTGCGAAAAAAATGGTAAACTTCAAAAAACGACGAACCAACGATTCAATCAAGATTATTTCGATGGTCGTCAAGATTATTGTCGAACGACGTCACCAAATTAAATGTACAGCCTGTTAATTAGAGGGAAATCGCACGGCTTCTTACAACAATGAGAGACTTTTTAACGCGGCTGTCTTCCCTTTAATTTCAAAGGAACCTCCATCATAATTAACGTGTCTGGAAGTTGTTGTTCTGCATCGCGTATGTCGCCCGAACTTCTAGATTAAAACCGTACCGGTCTCGAGTGTGTTTTATGAGACGTTAAGTGTGATAAATTGAACCCGTGCGAATTGAAGGTTGCACGTAGTAGCACGGAAAAGAGGGTGATGGCTGGTCTTCAGCATCGCGAGCTCGCCTGCTTGAATTTCGAATATTTCGGGAACGAGGCATTTCGCGAGCGAGTTCTTGGAACACAATGCGAATTCGATGGCATGCCGAAGTTCCAACGAAGAATCTACTTTGGGTTCTCGGCGCCTTTTCAGCTCGAAAAGCCCGTCAAATATAGATCGTAAGGATCCTCTTGGAGATAGTCGGTTTGTCTTCTTGTTATTACTTTCGGCTTTTTAATTGTGGTCTTTAAAACAGTTTGCGTATAGGAGTATATTAGGCAAATATTAAAGAAACACTTACGGAGAGTTTTACAAGTCATTACAGTCACGATAAGAAATATATTTTATTTATTTCGCCCGGAGCTTCTATCGAATTCCAAGCTTGCGACTCTCCACCAACGAAAATGTATAAAAGAGAATCGACCTGAGCAGAATCTCAACGCGATATAACAGAACAGTCTAAATAAAAACTCGACTCTAGACTTTTTCTAAATTTCTCTCATCAAATTCGAAATTTCCGCCATTCGGAGGTACCCCAAGCAGCATACGCGACGAATATCTCGGAAGGAAGCCACCTGAACGGAATCTCAATAAGAAAGGACGTCAAACTGTTCTGAATAAAGAATTCTCCTCTATTCACCGTATAACTCAATATTTTTCACCCTAAACAATCATTTTAACTCGCAAATGTCACATTTAATGAGTCCTTTGAATGGAAATTGTGATGAATGTCTTAAAAAGGGGAGATTTAAATAGAATTTTAATAATGTTGGTCAAACTATTTGATCAGAATTTTATTCAGGAAAAGACTTTACTAAAAAGACTTATTTACTTTAATTTTTAATAATTTTTAGTTATACACTGTTCAAACTTTGACCATTCAATGTCCATCCAAGCAGAATTCAAGATGGCCACCATAGAAAGAATCGTCTGAGAAAATTAATTTCCGGCAAAATTTCAATAAGAACATCTCGAAAATCATATTTTCTCAACAATCTCATAAGAAACCCCGTGAAAGCGATCTCGCGAATGATTCCCACTCAATTCACCACCGCAGAATATCTTCCGTCCATTCTCTCGAACTTCAACCATTTTAATCCCGGCCGAGGTACATTCCGTAACAACCATAAAAAAACATCACCCGACCGGAACTTCGTCCGAGAAACTTCGGTCATTTGAATGTACCGCAAGTACGTTCGGTGACGATCATAAAAAGAGTCGCATTCGAGAACTCGCGTTTCAAATAGAACACGCGGAACCAGTCTCGCGGCGAGTCTCAATTCGCCGTCCGTAGACCGCGGATCTTTGTGGAAAATTTAAATTTTATTCGTCGCTTCTAAGAAACGGGGACCGAGCAAGAAGTTTCTTCCTTTCTTTCATAACTTTCGCAAGTTGAAATTAATGCATTGCCGTTTCTAAATTCTCTTAATCTTCTAACAATGAACTTGCCGAGAGCTAAAAATGATTAATTTCATATAAAAATGACAAAATTCTATTTATTTAAATTTTGTACAATTTTGATCACAATATGAGCTCCGAGATATTCGAGGTGATCAAGAAATTTCGTTCATTTCTCATTTTCACAAAACTAAATTTTTCTTCCGTCTCAGCATATTTACATTTTATTTATACGAAACTGATCCGATTTCCACATATAATATTTAAATGTTTAGTAATCCATTAAATACAAATTTTGTAATGTGACAAATATTTTGTAATATTTTTTGTAATTTCCTTGAAATGCAGTGAATTCCCGATATAAGTCACTGCGAGCCTCGCGTTTAAAGGTCACTGGAACTACCCGCACCACCGCGGATAGTGATTTTTATATTTCCAGCGTGCACTGTGTATTTCATCCGCAACGTTCGGCGAGAACCACAGGTCTCGTTTAAATGTCACTCTCCAGAACCGCGCAAGTGACTTATATCGGGAATTCAATTCACCGTATACAGAGAAGTCGCTGTATTGCCATGAATGTATAAAATCCGCAGTCTAGTCACCAGTCCCGGCGAGAAGCCTGAATTTCGCCATCGGTTTCGCTAATTCCGAGTTCCGAAAGGACTCGGCGTCAATTAACCCTTTCTGGGGGCCAATTAACCGGTTGAATTTCGCTGTCGGATCGTAATCATCGTGCCGAACTAACGGGCGTCGCCTTATCACCGAGCGTAACCGGCTTTTCATTACTTTCCGGGACTTTATGCTCGGCAAGGACGCGCGTGTGCCATTTAATCGCGCGTCTCGTCGGAGGCTGTTCAAAACTCCGGGGTCCGGGTGTAGCGGGGCGTTCGCATAATGCGACTCCCTGGTCTCCCTCAGCCCCCCTTACGTTCCCATAGTGAAATCCAGAGGCCAGGACACCCCGGGACTTGGTAATTCCGCGAGTAGCCTTTTTTCGTCACCGACAGTTGCGTTTTTTGCCCCCGGACGCACGAAATGGAAAGTTCCGCGAGATAGGAACTCGGAGGAGCTCGGTAAAAAGTGAAAAGGCGAACGCGGGAAAAAGGGCTCCGGCGTGTCCCGCCCACGCCAGAGATAAGCTTTCAACTTTTTTATACCGGCCGACGGTTTGTGAAAAAAAAAAAAGAAACCCCGGACGGCCGCTCGTTTGCGCCATTCACCGGGCAGAACGCGCACGACAACCCTACGGCCACGTTGAATGATCCTGATGTGCACGAAAATCGAGATCAAAGATCCACCGCGAGCTCGTCTGCCGATACGATTAGACCCCTCCCCCTCTCCCCCGTTCAATAAAAATGCGGAACTTTGCATCTCGTCTTCGAAAAGTATGATGTTCAAGCAGCTGAACTAGAGGAGAAAATGCGTAAGAGTTGAAAAGTAGTATTAACTTCCTTTTTGCAACAAACCCCTAAGAATTGACGTAGAATTTTCTCTTGGCTCATTTTTATCGAAAAATTGAAGATTCGATTCGTGCACAACTAGATTAACGATCCAGTAAAAATTGGAAAATCGTCCAGTTAAAAGCTTAATGATGATAATATTGATAATTTTATCTCCAGACAGATTTTCTTCACAGCCTGGCGACAAAAAGTAAAAAGATATACCAACTAAAAATGGGATGATTACCTAATCGATTTTCGTCCAGATAGATTAACGATCCGGACACGGTCGTCGGCGTTTTTGCACGGTTTTTACGTCTTTTTTTTGCACCGATGCGTCGAGATGATACACGGAGATCTATTTTCTCTAGCGGCGACCCTCGATCCTCCCCTAATCGACGACACTGTCAAAGAGAAATTTGATTTCGACCACGGTGAATCGCTCCACCGAGAAATGGCCTCTCCCCCCACCTCTCTCGAGCGAATTTGCACGGAACGGTCGACGCGCGAATTTAATTGATAAAACTCGACTGCCGCGATCCGATCGAAATATGCTGCCCCATTTCTGTCGCTTTGTTTCTTCTCGGTCTCTATTTTTGTTTTTTTTTCTTTTTTTTTTGGTCAGCCCGCCGTGATGAATTTTTGAACTTGTTCCGCTACGCTTTTCGACGGAGGAAGCCATTTGTTTTTGCAAAGTTTTAACTCGGTACTACGCGGTCGCGAAATGTGGCATTTTGAATCATGGTTTCGGTGCTTGTATATCAGAACGGCGGTGAAATATTTATTGCCTTGTTTGAGGTCTGGCTAACATTATTTATTGCAACACTCTGCAGAAATGTCTGTACAAGGATTTTTAGAATGTACTTTACAGCGGATCCAAGAATTATTTCAACACGACCGTCGAAAAATTGTCGACATTTAAACTGCCGTGATTTCGTAAAAAATGATCGCGCGACGATAAATTTGGACTCATATGAAAGCTAGAAGCCTCTAATTTCGTAATTCACCGTTCTTTTTATTCTAAAATTTTTTTTCAAGATTTAACGATGACGCTTTGAATCGAAGTTGTATACAGACCTTCGTTTTCGTTCCATAAAACAGTGAAGAAAAAATCGTGCATCCATTTTTAAGAAGTCGTTGCAAAGGGGAGACTTTGATCTTCGAATCTATGGTAGTTTCACTGACGAGAAAAATTTTCGAAAGTTTTTGGAGACGTTTGAAGGTGCATTTGGAATTAGCATTTTTTAGGAGAAAGGGGTCTCCAGTTCTGTAAAATTATCAAGAAAAGAAATAAATATAGCTCCTATATTTCGTAATTAATTTCGTTAGTAATTACCCTGTTGGATTAATGCAATTTTAAACATTTGAGAAGAAAACGAATTTATTTAAGATTGTACATTTAGTAACAAATGCATCGCGTCGCGATCAGACGGGAATCGAACAGTAAGACGTTTTCACTATGAAATGCTCTGCATTGACATGACTGACTGACACGAAAGTCTGAGGTCGCCTATTCGCTCGTGGATAAATGACATTTCCTGGGAAGAAGAATACGTGGATATTGTGGTCGTCTTTATCGGACGATATTATGAAATATTTCAACTATTTAGAGGCTGCACAGGCGACCGCCAACACGAGGGAAAATTGAACGAGTGCCGCGGTGCAGCGTGTGTGCACTGTTTTCATCGCATTATTCATTTTTATGGATTAATTTAGGGGAACATGAGCTATGCGGAAACTTGGCCCCTTTATTAAGGATTTTATTAGGTCTTGGTTTACATAAAAGCGCCGTTGAATTTTACACTAATTTTCCTTTGCGTCCAATTTGCTCGTCCCTGACGAACTTTGCGCACATATTTTCCGCGGTACAGTAAGCCACAATTATTAATAAAACAGCATTGCTCGGCCGTGTTATGTTCTATATTCATTAACAAGCTCGTTTTCACGCACAGAAAATGTTTAATACTATTCTCTTTGACATTTATTATATCATTTATTTTTTAAAAAGCTTGCTTTTGTGACAAGATTTTTTAAATGAGAACAAAATTAAAGACTGTATACGATATGAATGTATTTTCGCAATTTGTTGAATTTTACCTAACGTGCAAAGTTTCTGGGTATTTGATTTAACAAATTTGCGTTTCCATTGCAATTATGCAAAGATTCCCTCAGATTTAATATGCGTTTCTGTAAAATTACGATTATTCAAACCTGCCCAAACATCTTCAAACGTGTTCAAATAAAATCAAGAACGTTTTCGTGTCTTTCGTTTTCATTGTAATTATGCGAATATTCCTTGCAGAAAATAGTGCTCCAAAGATTCCTCCAAATTTAATATGCGTTTCTGTAAATTTACAAATATTCAAACCAGCTCAAACATCTTCAAACGTGTTGAAATAAAATCAAGAACGTTTTCGTGGCACTGGAAACATTTTTCATTTTACTCCCAGGGAATTAATTTTTAAAACAGCTTGCAAATGTTCGCTTACATGTTTCGAAGTTCCAACGGAAGCACGTAGAATTTCACGGCGGACTGTACACAATAAGCAGCAACAGGAGCACATTGTATACGCGCAGAAACAAGCGGAAAATCTCGTTCCCGAGAAGATCGACTCGGAAAGTTCGTGCGCTGCGCGACAATTGTAGAAAATAGAAACTGTCTGCCGTGAGCAGACACAAGGCCGATTTATATTCGAAGCACGTAGTGCGTGCAAATTTTCTATTAATATTCGCCTTTCTTGGCCGAAATCTGGCAAAACATCTGGTAAACATCTGCCGCAAAAAAAAAGAATTTGTTGTCCAAATTCGCGGGTGTACACTGGGCCAAACAACGGGACAATCCAATCCACGAAAAACCAAAATTCCGAAAGTCCAGAAAGAAATGAGCAAGATTTTCTCTGGAATTGGATATCAGCTTTGATTCAATTTAATCTTTACTAAACTATATTTATATTTATCTGAACAGTGTGAAAGTATTAATTGAAATGCCAGTTAAAAATATACTCTATTAAAAATATACCAGTTAAAAATTAACTCCAAAACGGAACATTTCTTATGACCTAGAATATTTCCCTTGCATACATATTTTCATATGTTATACATATATATACATATATTTGTTATACATATATATATATATATTTGTTATACATATATTTTCTTATGTTATATATATGGAAATGCAATTTACTCGTACAATACTGAAGTGTTTAGTAATTTATTACATACAAACAAATTTAATAATGTAAAAAATATTTCGAATAACGATACAGCAATTTTTAGTCTGAGGGTTAACTGTAACTCGTTTTATTTTTCACAGATTTTGCAGAAAGGAGTTCATTTATTGGACGAATTTTATTGTTTCGAGCCAAGGTATAAAAATGAATCAATACAAAATGTTTCATTTTGTAACTCGGTTTTGTAATTAGGTGCACATCCAGCCGTCCAAATTTGATTATCAGCGATGAACCGGAGTGATTAAAAATGAAACTGACGAACTGACGAAAAATCGTCAAAAAATGAACAAAAATCGCGAAAACCCGCTAATCTGCACAGTTAGCAGTGTTTGTCGAGTAAGAGCATTATACCGTTGGCCCGCGGCGAGAGATCGAAATTGCTCATCGCAGTTTCGCGTGATTTTTCATTAGGAGACGATCAATCCGGGGTTGAATAATTCAGTGCAGTGCTCACGGTAAATCATGCCCGGCGATCCCCCCACCTCCCCATACGGAACTATCGTATTATTATAACTAGACTGCGGATGTTTATGCAAATCCGCGTATCTCCATATGGTAATCCTTGCAAATAGGTCAAGAGTAAAAAATAAGGGGAAGAAGTTGAAACATCGGCGACGGACCACGCAATTTTATCGCGTTTTAGATATTTACATACATTATAAATGCATGAAAACCGCGATCCAATTATAACGCACGGTAAATAACAACGATGGTAGGAAACCCACCCCCTCACTCTTTCCGCGAAAGAAACTTTCTGTTGCTGGGTAATTTATAAAATGTATGAACGCGGAAATCAAACAGGAGCCCCGCTTCTCTTATTACCGGTTTTATTCGACGGAAAAGGAGGGTGGCATCTGCCAGGCGAATTTGATCAAAGTTCCGCGGCCAACTATTGAGTTTTCCGCGGCGTCCGATGCGAATGCAAATGCGGGAGACGTCAATATGCTAAGTACCAGGTTTGCTGCACAATTTCTGTCGTACTTTCCGCCGCGGAATTGAACTTCCGGGGGAACGTATTCAATTAACAACACCCCGGCGATTATTAACGAGCCCGGTTTCTGGAATTCGCGTTCCACTCGCGTCTTCAAACGCCCCCCGGCCCCGGCGATGAAATATTTTTCCCCTGTGACTCGAATCGAACCCCTCTGCAACGAGACTATAAAATTTACGATTTTTCCCCCGACGTTTTATCGCGCTTTGAACGGAAACGTCGATGCAAAAATAAAAGCGTGTTCGGAGAAACACTTTTACGCACTGCGAGAAACACAAGGGGAAAGCAGACGCTTCGCCCTTCAAAAAGATTCCGGGGGAATTTTGCGAATTTTTTTGCACTTTGAATTTAAACTGCTGCCAACGAAGTAATCCTCAAGAAAAGCAACGGCGAGAACATATTTTTTAATAATGCTGTGGTGGCCTCGCGAGAAAAGGAGTTCCGGGAAGTGGTGGCAGTGGATTTACCTTTTAAAATGAGCCTAAACAGATTCTCGCATGGTCTGTTGTTCGCATTGTATGTCACTTTGAGTGTACCTTGTGCCTCTGGCATTGAACAGCATGAAGCCTCCATAGGAAGATTAAAGCAGCTTGTAAAATAAGTTTTCGTGTAGTGCAGAAGCAACCTTAGAGAAAAAAAATGATTTACAACAGTGAAAGTAGAAGCTTCATACTTGGAAATGAGCTTAGGTACACTGTCGTCTTATGGCTCGTTGTCATTTTATTATACTTTGAAGAGGATCACTGACGGTAGATTCACACATAAGTGGATTAAGCTACTCTGAAAGACAATTTTTCAAGTAGTATAGAATCAATCTCGAGGAAAACTACTTGCAGTAGTGAAAGTAGAAGCTTTACCCTTTAAAATGAGCTTAGGTATATTTACGTTCGATGCTTTGTTGTTTTTTTATTGCATTTTGAGTGAAGAGTGGGTCGCCGACTGTGGAACGAAGCATTGGTCGGCTATAGCATCTTAGTAAACAATTTTTTAAATATTGCAAAAGGATCCGCGAAAAATTGCAACTTAGGTGAGTGAAAGTAGACACTTCACCCTTCAAAACGAGCCTAGGTAGATTGTTGTCCGATTTTTTATTGCCATTTTGTAGCATTTTGAATGAACAGAACTTTGCTGTCATTAAAGCAATCTATAGGTCCGCTACAGTAGGTTCGAAAAAAAATTTTGATACAGCAGAATTATTTACGAAAAAATTGCAACTGAGGTGAGCCAAAGTAGACATTTCACCCTTCAAAACGAGCCTAGGTAGATTGTTGTCCGATTTTTTATTGCCATTTTATAGCATTTTGAATGAACAGTGGATTGCTAGCAGTAGAGTAATCCATGGGTCCGCTACAGTAGGTTCGAAAAATTTTTTTAATATGTCAGAATTATTTACGAAAAAATTGCAACTTAGGTGAGTGAAAGTAGTCACTTCACCCTTTAAAATGAGCCCGGGTAGACCGCCATTCGATAATTTTCCATAAACTTACAGCACCTCAAAGATCACCAATTTTTCACGTAGGATCTAATGGTGTTTTAATTTGTTTTGTCAGTTTATGGGTTCGACACCGCTATTATGGCCTCGATACGCCACTTATCAGACTGTGCAATATGTCCGGAAACGTATCGAACGGCCCGTAGTATCTCGAACCGGAAACCCCTTGCGGGAACACTTTATTGGCCGATATGCTCGGTTTATTTTTCAACCGGAGAATTGCCTAGTTTGGAATTCAACTTATTCATGGTGAGAGACACCATAGATTTCCCGTGGACGTACGTTTCTCTCTGGTAGTCGACCGCCTACACGGTTATGGAATCCGAACAGATGTAACGGTCCCATAGGTCCCGTGGCCGACCATAAATACCGTATTCCCCCAGATTTTTCACACCGCGAATATCCATAGATATGGAAACGCTCGTAAATAAGGCGGCCCCGTGGACACACGGGCGAATTCATGCAGTCGGTGGGAATGCACGGGGCTTTTTCATCGGCGCCATATTTCCTCAGATATAGTATCTTCGCGGCTACCGGTGTACTGTCTTCGTAATCCGTTTACGCTTATCGCGAAACGGCTATTTCTGTTGCCGTTGCAAATGCCGTTTGCCCGATGACGATAAAAGGAAATTACCGTATGAATGTGTAACGCATGGAAAACCCGTGTAACGTGACCCCGTGCGGCTATTCATGGCTCACGTTTATTAACGAACCCCATTACTCCAATCGAAAATTTATTGACACTTGTCACGGGAAATTAATTAAGAAGTTAGTCGTCAAATTAGTGAATTTATGGAGCAGAACGATTTAATGTTGTAAGATTGATGCAATCGTTCCTGGAAATCGCGTTCAATTTTTACTGCATTTAAAATACATTAAAATTATTGTTGAAGAGAAAATTAATGGTTTGCAATTTTCTATATACGCCACTTAAAATCAGTTTAATATTTTTGTTGTATCATATAAATGATTAAGTCAATCGAATTGTTAATGTGAATTTTCTTAAGTTATTCGAAGATTATATTAAAATTACTGGACCATATTAAAGTTCGACCATTTCGTCATTTCTTGTGAAGTGAACCCCAAAATTTGTTAGAATAATTTCATCATTCCTGGAAGCTGTCTTCAATCTATCCAGCATCATACCAATAATTTCAGTGAATTAATCTCAATTCTATTTTCAATGACCCAAAGAATTGCAGAGACTCAGACATCTTAAAACTCGCGATGTAAATCAATAATATACGGTGAAGTTTCATTTCGTATTCAGTTCGCTGAAACAATTCATCGGAAGGGATCATACGTTATTTAAATGAGAATTATTATTATTATTGTTATTGCAGAGATGAAGGTATGCATAAATTAGAGAATGATGAATATTACAAAATGGAAATATGTAAAATCTGAATTTATGGCTTACGGCGATGCAACGGAGAATATCTGCGGATTGAAATGAGCAGGATTTTTCAAATATGGTTCTGTAAGTATTCATTTAATCATCAATAGTATTCATTTATGTGAACTTTCATCCAATGCGTTCACATCCATCACTTTTTTCTGAATTATTTTAGCAAATTGGAGACGGAGGGAGACTTGTCAATGTTTTCAAACTCAAAAATTTGTAGATTATTTAAAGTTAGGAAAACCTGAGAAATATTTTATCAAACAATCCATTCAACAAATCTACGTAGCACAGGATCAAAGTCAGTCAAAATTCGCAAGTGAACATACATTGACGAGCAAAAGTGTAAACGCTATTTTTACATAAAACGTTACAATACAACCTATTTTTCAATCGAATGATAAAGCTTAGGTAATAATAATTATATGGTGAATGTGACAAACAAAACATAACAGTTTATGTTAGATAATA
The DNA here is from genome assembly GCA_028454245.1 of Halictus quadricinctus. Lineage (NCBI taxonomy): Eukaryota > Metazoa > Arthropoda > Insecta > Hymenoptera > Halictidae > Halictus > Halictus quadricinctus. The sequence continues at coordinate 12,314,120 of CM052127.1, forward strand.
TTAACAATATACACAATATGTCACACAATATGCCAACTGTAGTAAGACACGTTTAGACTGGTGTTTACACAGTTTTTCTCCTATTTGAACGTTAGTTGACAAGCGTAAGTCAAGATGAAACCACTTAGTGCAGATAGAAGAAACAGCATCATTTCATTGTGCGATAAAGGCTTTTCGCTACGGAAAATTGCAGTAAAATGTGGTGTACGTCATACGACGGTTGCAAGAATAAAGAAAAACCTATGGTAGTGTGTCAACTGCTTCAAGAAACGGTAGACCGCAACTTATTTCTGACAGAGCTGCGCGTGAAATTGTACATCGTCTTCGCTCTGAAAGCCATAAAACTCCAAAAATCGCGGCTCAAGACGTTGGAGTAAATGCAAGCGAATGGACCATTCGCCGCTCCTTGAAGAGAATCGGGTTCAAAGCGAAAGAAAAGAAACGCAAACCAGTTCTTTCAAACAAAAATATTAAACTACGAAAAAAATTTGCTCACACATACAAAGAGTGGACAACAGAAGATTGAAAAAGAGTTACATAGCCCGACGAAACAAAAATTAATAGATTTGAATCCGATGGAAGGTCTTGGTACTGGACTTCATCCGAAAATAGTAATCAAGCAAGTAGCATGAAACAAACTACGAAGTTCGGGGGTGGTTCAATTATGTGTTAGGATTGTTTTACTCATAAGGGTGTTGGTCCCTTAGTTCGGATAGAAGGTATCATGTGCAAAGAGCATTATTTAAATATTTTGCAAAATAATTTACCTTCTGTTGTTAATTCTATCGAATTTGCTGGAGATGCAGTAGTATTTCAACGAGACGGGGACTCTAAGCATACTGCAAAGATAGTAAAAACCTGGCTAGGAAATCAAAAGTTTTCTGTGATGAAGTTGCCAAAGTCCAGATATGAACCTAATCGAAAATTTGTGGTCAATTGTGAAGAGAAGGCTAGCAAAATATGACAATCCAGCTTCAGGTGTTCATGAATTGTGGAAAAGGACAGGACAAGAATGGCACAACATTGAGCCGGAAATTATTAAAAATTTAATAGATAATATGCCACGCAGGCTAGAAGCAGTACAAAAAAGTAAAGGAAAATGGACAAAATATTAATTTAAAGCTTTATTTCGACGAGCACAATTAAAGTGCAGAACTGTAAAAATTGTTTTCAATCCCTGTTTTCGATAAATATTTCGTATATTGTTAATATTAACGAAAATAAACTGCTGTGTTTTGTTTACCCTATTCACTTTGTAATTATTAGTACCTAATCTTTATCGTTCAATTGAAAAATCGGTTGTATAATCACGTTTTATGTAAAACTAGGGAAGTGTGTTCACACTTTTGTTCGTCACTGTATCAGCACGATAACGATAACCGCCTCGTGTAATTATAATTCTTGGAAGCGCGCGGAAGTATATTAAAAGTCTCAATGCAAACTAATTTAACGAACTATTTTCCGCGAGACAATGACTCGGGTGTTGCGCGGGTTTCGCGAAAAGTATTTACGGGGCGGACGAGTTCCGCGACACGGGTGTGTGGGGGTGCGGAAAAAAGAAAGTAACAATTAGAAAAGCGAGTCGCGAATTCATAAAAGCGTTGATTACGCCGCCGTCCGAAAGACGTGTTTACGGGGGCGAAGTATTATCCGGGGAAATGCAAATGGCCGGGAAAGGCATCCTATGCTCTTTTTTCCGCGGTGCCCGGGGGTCGCATTTACACGGGCGCTCAAAAGTTTCGGTCCCCGGTTACAATTTCCAGCATTCATAAAGCGAAAGAGAAGCGAAAAAATTATGGATTCAATCATTTTACCCCCGTCCTGGTCGTCCGGCCTCTAATTTCCTTCTTCCCCCACCGAGCGCACGCGGAACACCCTCAAACGAAGCCACTTTATCATCGGGGGCTTTCAGAAACTTCTGGATAAAAAGCTCTCGGCAAATATGCACTCGGCAATATTTTATTCGCGAAACGTTATTAAACATTTTTCGGACACCTCGAATGGTATTACAGAAAATTAATAAAGTCGCGGCGGGGGTTGGTCCCTCGGGGATTTTATTCGAAAAGCGATGGGGATCTACCGTCAGCCGGCTACATTGTTCAGTTCGCCTTTTTGTTTTTTATTAGCCGCGACGCGTTACTTTCGCTAATGAAAATATATTCGAAACTAGAAACGCGAGTCCAACGAAGAAATTTTCCTCCTTTTAATGTTCGTGCTGCTGTTTTATCCGCTATTTTTTCGGCGTCGTTGAAAGCATGACGGATGATGTTTCAGAGATATTCCAGTCTGTCTGCAGACGCGAGTTGCGCAAATTTCAGGTAATATGTGAAATATAATTCTATTGAATTTACAATTTACAACCTTTAATTGGTGTATTTCTATTTCTATACTTTGCCAATATACTGAAGAATCCATGGAAATAAAAGAAAAGACTGTACTGCTGTTAGAAAGATAAAGATTGGACTCTTTAACTAATTAAATAGTGAAAATGATCAATGAAAATTGCAGTTATGGTTAACCTTAATTCTAAAGTTTAGTAGATTGTACAAATATACTAAAGAAGGAATTTAAATACATGAAAACACTGTGAATGGACTATTTAATTAATTCAATAGTGAAAACGATCATTTAAGATTGCAGTTAGGGCTAGGAAAGTTCAATAGATTGCACAGGATATCTTTTGACAATTTCGGCGAATTTTGGTGGCATCAAAATTCGATTTGCCAGACCAAAACACTTGAACTATCCTGTGCAAATTAAATCGCACTAAGGGAAATAGAAACTACTTCGCAAGCTGGCTGGACATTAGAGCAGAGCACGCTGGCAAACCTTTGATCCCGGCGTTGTGTTCACGGGTTGTTGTTTAATTCGCCGGAAAAGAAGGAGCGCCGGGCGCTCCATTCCTTTCTTAATTAACTTTCCCCGGAGCGGAACTATGAAAATGGTGAAATCAACGGCTCACCGGTACCGTCGCCTTTGGAAGATCGGCAATTAACCTTTCGCAAGACTAACAAATTGTTTCCGAATCAACAACTTTGATCCGGTCCGATTTTTATCCGACTGCGTCTTTTGTCCAACGAACCAATTATCCGAGAGATTGAAACGCAATACGCAATACTAATTACCGTATTTGGAAAGACGTACAATGTTTTCACTTATATTTATTTTTATATCCCACAGTTTTTAAACTTGAGTTTTTACGGGGTAAAGTAAACAACTATATATTTTTATAACATAAATTTTCGTGGAGTGTGTAAACAGATATATTACAGAATGAAAGAAAAGTGTAATTGTATCGTTTCTTGAAAAGATTTCGGAATACTATACCCCTGGTCATAATTATTGTTCTAGAAAAATATATTACAGTAGACTGAACCTTCTAGATTAGTATAAAACAAGATTCAAGTCTATCTGTCAAACGGTACCCGAGATGAAAATTCATAACTATAGCTCCAAAAATCCGAGCAAAAATTGTTAAGGGGATACAAATAATTAGAAGCCGCCATGATTCCCGACCCGATCATTCCTATAAAAAATATTTTACTGTAAGTTAAAGCTTCTAGATTAGGATAAAAAAAGTGGATGTCAATCAAACTAACAGTTCCTGCGATAAAAATTCCTAAGTGTAGTACAGTCTCACGAACGCAGTCTGACAACTTTGAGACACTACAACTTCGAACACAATCACAATTTCTTAACTCAATAAACTGCATTATATTCCACAAAGATTGCCCAATTTATCCACCAAATTTCAAGTCAATATAATTATCAGTCCCGTGAGAAAAAAATCCAAAATGTATCATAAAGCAACTCAAACAGCCTGCGAGTTACTCCTACAAGTTAGATTAGAAAAATTCAAAAAATTAACCAAGGCTTTTAGTCGGGTCAGGGTGGACCCGGCGACCGTATGCAGAGTCCAAACCCCTTCCTGCTCGCCTCTGACTCCAACAAGTGTAAAAACAATGGTTCCTGCTCGATCGGGGCCATCGGTCGAGTAATTGGCGCGTGCCAGCGCCAATTCACCATGTAATCCCTCGATGTGAATAAACGACTGGCTCGGTAAATGGATCCGCCGGTTCCTCCTTTTCTTCCCACCGTTCCTTGCCTCCGTCACGTTCCCGTAATTCCTGTTCTCGATTTCCGGTCGGGCAATCAGTCGAATATCGCGGAGCAGCAACGCGAGTCGCGCTCGATAAAAATTCATCGTCGCGCGAAACGCGCGGCGCTCGTTGTTGCTTAATTGAAACGCATTAGCCAGTGCAGCGCACAACTTTTTTCTTTTTTACGGTGCACCCGCCCTCTGTTCATACACGTCGAAACACGCGCACACACGTACACGCAAACCTGTAAACTTTAATTCAACGTTGCACGCCGGAGCACGCTCTTTTTCCGAGACTCCTCCGACCCGGACGTACGTGCGCACGCATAAATTTCCCGTTTCCGGTTTTACGACTTACCGACGTTGTCTCGCTGCTGGCTGCTAGGAAAAAGGCTGCGTTGGCGGGACGATGATGGATTAGGCTCGCCCCTGTAAACGCTCGCGAACGGATCACACGCCCACGCCCCCTTCCGTTTCAAACTCTCGTTAAACAGTTCGCGAACTGTTTAATGGATCGACAACTCGATCCCGTTTTGTCCGCATTTTTGTCGATCAGTTCGGAGCAATTCGGTGGCTCGATCAGCCCTTTCCTGCCTCGTAAAATCCCTTTTCGGATCCAATTTATCATCTGTGTTACCATTTGTGCTTGGACGGTTCTGGTGAATATTTCCAGAGAAAATTTTGAACAGTCTCGTAAGAGTACTTATAAAATAATTTGGAATTATTTCTGTGTAGCGTTTAATAATATCTTTTCTAAATATGTATATTATTAATTCCCTTTAAATTGAAAGAATACGGAATAGAATATTTGACACAATATTTTTAGCTTGTTGAAATTATCAAAGAAATAATGGCAATTTTATGTAGCTTCTGTTTCTTACAATTTACGCACACAATTTTACATAGAGACCAACAGTGTAGTTTACTATAATATCGAGTCGAAGTTAAATTGAAATGAAATTCTATTTGACCGTAGTTAATATTTAGCCATTACAGAACACGTGGTTATACGATTGTTTTTCCTAGGAGATTATAGGCATCAAGGAAGTTCCAATCATTGTGATAATAAAATAAATTGCAGTGCAAGTGGTTAAGTGAGTAGAGATTTCAGCACGAGATTTTGCGGTCTAACCTTCGACATTTGTGATCCACAAGTTAATTTTCGATTCAGACCAGGTGCGCTGTTGATACGTATCTCTTGCTCCTATTCTCCCCATTAATGGTATCGATACTAGCCATCTGATCCACTTGACTTTTGGATGTATGATTCTGATACTGTATCCTATCGAACACCTGCACAGTAATCTGGATTATACGTTTCGGCTGTGCTGCCATTCGCTTGATGATTATAGGAATGGCATCTAAACAACCAGATCAGTATCTGAATTGTATCGTTGCGTGACCTGTCAGGAATTCCTCTGTACAATTAATCACCTCGTTTATTATATCGATCAACGGATCAACAATAAATATTTCTATCTCTGATCAAAATACTTGACGTGTTCCACAAAATTATGTGGATCCTGATATTTCACGCAATTCAAGTTCAATATTAATTTCTAATAAATAGACTGCGGATCTTTATGCAAAGTGAAAAATGTTTGCATTAATTGCAAGACACAGAAGCGAAACAGAATTTTTTTCTTCTTTTAATTAGTTTATTAAGCTGAAACCAATACCCTGATGTCCTTAAATCTTTTTAATATGTATGAAAAACATAAATTAAACTGTTGAATATTTCTAGTTTTAAAATTCCTGTTTCAATTAATCCATTTAGAAGGCATTCAGACTTTGCATTTATTTTATTTATTCCTTATGAACACAAATTTGCGTACATTCAATTCCAATCTTTGGAACAGGTATTCATGTGTATTTTCTGCTCCGGTTAATTAATTTTGGAGGCATCTAAATGATGTATTTCTTTTATTTATTTTTGGTACACCAAAATTTCTCTTGATACAGGTATTTATGTGAACATATTATTAATTAACACTAAACCTACCAAGCATTAACAGTATCCGGTAAATAGTGCTTTGTAAAAATGGCAACCCTAAATTTACTGAGAATGTCCGTAATTTTCTCTATAATAAAATGCTTGGACAAGTAAATTTATTCCACAAATAAATTTTTGTGGTTTCAATAATTGTAAAATATAAAATCAGTCATTTTGACTGTGGTAGGTTTAGTGTTAACCTTGTCTAGTTAGAAAATTGTATAAGACACATATTTTAGTAGCAGGAATTTTCGGGAAAACGTTCTCGCAGAATGACCGTTCATAAACGAATACATAAGCTCGCAGATAAATTAATCCAACAATTTATACTTGTTATGGAACCATATTTCCGCTTCCAAAAGTGTATAGAATAATTCCACGTCCTCCTCGGGCCAGTACTGGTCCGGGAGCGTGCAAAATGGTTGAAATAGGAGGTGCAGTTGCATCCAGGGAAGATTTATGCATTGCGCTCTGAAGGAAAGCCGGCGAGCAGATGAATATTTTCTCTCGTTGGCCAACGAAACACCCAATTTCCGATCGATCACATAGTTGAAGGGCGCGCGATGCATCATGGAACGCGGTTCCACGGCCGCGATACCATGAATACTTGAAGTTCGCCTCACCTTCCTGCCTAATAATGCACGACACGTCTCAGAACGCATTACATTGTTTACATGTTGCCCGGGCATTATGGTCGTTCGATATCGACACGCATAACGGATGATCGGGAGCCGCGAAACGGCATAAAACATTCGATTTTGGCCAGCGGCCCGAACCCGCGCGCACATCGGCGTTATTAATATTAAAAGTGTCGCGGCGAACGAATTGAAGATATTTATGGGGTCGCGCGCGGATCACGAGGACCAATCACGCGCAGCTCCCGTGGGGAAAAAAAAGTGTTCTCTCCCCGTGCGATTTACGACGCCACGCCGAATTTACGGTGTCTAGCGTATGGCTTCAATATGGCCGCGGGAGTGAAAGCATCGGCAAATGGAGGATGTCGCGTAAAATATGGCGCGTCCCGCTTCCAGACTTGGGGTAAGGTCGGCTGTTAATCATTTCGTACCAGTCTACCCGGTGTTGCGGAAGCTCTCACAGGCTTTTAAGAGAATCCATCGTGTGTGTTGAGTCGCCACGAATTGGCCGAACTCGGTTTTCAACGATTACTAAATTATTAGAACTGTGTGCGAACTGACAGTGTTGGAATTCTTCTCGTTGGGTCGAGAAGACTTTCCGTCGAGTTGATGAGTATTCTGGGCTAAGTTCAAGAGATATTTTCATCAAAATTGAGTATGACGTGGTCCGAGGAATATTAGGGGGAGTTTAAGTCATCATTTTGCTGGTTCTTAATTTTTTTATAAAATACGAGCTCTTGAATGTCGCGATTTTTGACGATTTTCGCGAAAATATAGGACACGTGTATAGTACTCTATATTTCCATGGGATTAATTTTGGGAATTTTGTTCAAAATGAAGTGTAACATAGTGTACATGAATATAAGGGGGGTTTATGTCATCATTTTGCCAACGTCAATTTTGTTTATAAAATACAGACCTTTGAATTTGACGAAGCTGTGTATTTGCACTTAATATTTGCCCCTTGTATTTCCGTAGATTATAAAATGTTTCTTCAATTCCAAAAATATGTGCCAATAGATTAAACATTCTAGATTGACATTAAAAAAGATTCAACTCGATCGGACATATAGTTCGTACGATAAAAATTGATAATTGCAATACGGTTTCACGAACGAACGTAAAAATTCGAGAGTCCATATTTTCCAAACAAAGTCTGCAAAATGATGACTTAAACTCCCCCTAATTTAACGTGCATCACGCCATATTTCATTTGGAACAAAATCCCCCGACAGCGACCATAAAAAATGATCGTTGAACGTGAAATGACCCAACCATGAAATCGGATGAAAATTTGGCTGTCTAAATCGTAATTCTTCATTAAAATGCTTCCCTTGCAATTTAATATAAATGCCAACTATACCCGTGCAGTCAATTAACAACTCTCAAGTGCTGTTTTATGTAGAAACATATTAAACTCGACAAACAATCTGCTCGCTGTCTATACAAAGCAAATTATACGTCGAGCTCGCCATAGAACACTCTAACGTAACATTACGTTACGTGATTCTAACGTAACATAGCTACCGGGTCGAGCGAAACTGCTATTTATTTAATAATTGTACGTTCGAAGAGATTTCTAAAATTATTACAACATTCTCGAGTAGGAAGAAGAAGTGATAAAACTGGCCTTTTCAAAGAACTTCTTCGGTCTTCCAAACGTAAAGTTATATTTCCTTTTTATGGGAAAAAAATATGCTTTACGACGTTCGAACTCTTGTCAACTGCAGCTAAAAATAGGCACATAAATTTCCCGACGAACCATAAACTTCTAAGAGCCGCTTTGAAAACTTTGACAGCAGAATTGATTAAGAAACGTACCAGTAAAATTGGTACATTGCACGGTAGAACAATAACATACGCGTGTGGTGTTCTAGATTTCTATGGGATTCACTTTGGGGATTTTGTTCAAAATGAACTATGATGTAGTGCATGGAAAATTAGGGGCAGTTTAAGTCATCATTTTGTCGATTTTTACTTTGTTTATAAAATATAGGATCTTGAATGCTGCGATTTGTGACGATTTTCATGGAAATATATTACACTTAGAATGGGATTGACTTTGGGGATTTCGTTCAAACTTAGCTATGATGTAGTACAGGGGAAATGAGGGGCAGTTTCAGTCATCACTTTGTCGATTTTTAGTTTGTTTATAAAATAAAAGTTCTTGAATGCTGCGATTTTTGAAAATATATTTCAGTAACGATCTTTTATGTTTCTTTATTTAAAATGTAGTATGATTTAAAATTGCAGTATGAGAAATGATTTTATACTGAAATACCACTTAATGCATACGAAAAATTGGAGTTTTCTATTTTTTTTTTCACTAACCAAATTCCTCCAACATTACCCCCTCTTTCTCACGACTGCGTCAACGTCCAACGCTCAGCTATCAAAGCCAATGATTAATAAGCAGATCCCGGATGATCTGTCATCGACGTCGGGCGACTTACCTGGGGACAGAAGCGGTCTATCCCAGTCGAAATTAGGGGTGGTTTAAGTCATCAGGCTTCCGGTTCCGAATCTGGTGATCGCGTTAGCGCATAAGTGGCGCAGGACCACGCACGCGTATCGTCCAGTCTGCTCGTTCGTTGCAGCTAACAAGAACGCTAATGCGACCGGGTATATAACGCATTAAGTTAATCCGGCCAGGCTGGTGTGCAGGGGGGTAGAGGAGTGTGCGTCTTTTACGTCCCCAGGGGTGGCACACTCGTCCGGAATACGGAATTAACGTTCCCCTGAATTATTATAAACTCGGGCGATATCGCCGTGGCGCAGTTTACGCCGCCGTTGCTGCCGGCCGCTCCCGCGAATATAACATTTAGAGCCCCCGGTTCTGGGGGGGGGGGGGGGGGTGGGATTCTCTCTCTCCCTCCACCCCCCGTAGACGTAACGCGCAGTTACGCAGCCACTTCGCTTTGATTTATTATTCAGCCGTAGCCCGGGGAACACGCGAACGGGCCAGACGTAGGCAGAGCAGCACTTTGTCGAATGCACAGACACTGCACAAATTTCCATAAGTGATCTTTCTCGTAAATACGGCATTAACTCGACCGCGCGAGCAACCCCCGGAAACCCACCCCCTCACATGGTCCTCTGTCCGACGACGTGGACGCGTGATTTCCATAAACAACTGCCGAGGATCCCTCTCGCTGCCTAGACACACGGTTATTCGAGTTAACGCGCCCCCGCATCGGACACCCCTTTTCACCCCTTGCGCTAACGCCCCGCGAAAACATTTAAATTGTCCGTCACTGGCCCGAGAGAAAATTATTTTTACGTGCTTATCTCGTGTCGCGTAGCTTCGAGCATTTTGCGTAGAAATTTTATTATTAAAGTTCCCAGATTAACGGAGCTGTGGCTGAAATTGCTGAGCAAGTAATGGGGTGAGTCGTGCGCGGCGGAACGTGGTTATCTTCGAACGACTTCGGGCCGCTGCTGTTTTAATACTATGACGCAGTTCGTGTTATAAAAAATATGGCATGATAGATGAAATCTTCTAGATTAAAATAAAACAAGATTTAAGTCAATGCGACAAATAGTTCCTGAGATAAAAATTTATAAGTGCAGCGGAGCCTCGTGACTGTAGAGAAAAATTATTTCTTCTACAATTTTTCTAAAAATATTCCAAAATAAGTCGAACCTTCTAGATTGAAATAAAAGAGATTCCAAACAATTCCAATTATTCGTTTCCCAGATAAAAATTCCTAAGTGCAGGATAATTTTATGATCATAAATATGGTTAATTATTTTTAAATACACTTTTGGATATAATGACTACTTTTGATCGAAAAAAAGTATTACTATGTCCGGCAAAAGTTGGTTGGTTTAACCGGAACATTTTTAAATCGATACGTCGATCGACTGCGTCAATATAAAACTCTATACGACGTTTTAATTTAAAAGTCATTACGTTTTTATTTCGGGAGCGGTGACGCCGTTTAAAAATGTGTTTATTTGTACTTTCGTTTTTGTTGAACGCTTGTTTGCCTCTTCTCGGCCGGATAGAGGTCCGTAAATTTGTTGTGGAAATTAAATTGGCGGCGTACTGCGTGTTTTACAACTTCCAACTGGCTGCGAGCGAATCGATGCACCTGTGGAGTGCGATTGCACCTGCTCCGTCCCGGGACGTGTTGGGACGAGTCGTTTGTAACGAATCTCGGGGAGGGAATTATTAGGCTTGCTCCCCCGTGGAGGTTGAATTTCGTAATTTCGTGAGAGGGGATTCAGTATTTTCCGTGCACAGCTGGAACTCTACTGCCCCGAAATTACTTGACCTGAGAAATGGTTTTTACCGGGCTCGTTAACGCCGGACGCTTTTTTCGACCAACAAAGAATCGATATTCTCTACCACACGTTCACAAAGCACCCTACCGCGACAGGTAACCTCGTTTAAATGGAGATCATTTTCAAGACAGTCCCGCGACGACATCGGAACCGATAGTGTTACGCGGACCAGTGTGACGTGCGTCGAATACTTAACCTTCGAAGAAATTACCTCTGAGAATACCTAATTTATTCCTTGCTCCCTGGGTAATAACATTTTTACCGGGTTAAGGAGTTTGAAAATTTTTTTGGAAAATATTCTTTGCGAATAAAACAACAAATTTTTAAGTTATTGTTATTGCTGGACTCGAGAAATATTCTACTTATTTCATTAGGGAATTTTTAATTTGTGTTGTGCTGTTTTTATTTGCTCTTGTGATTAATTGTAACGTGAGAAGAATATATATGGCATAATGTTTAGTGTTGTAGTGACAGATTCTTGGAGGTACAGCGGAATTAGATTTCTAAGCGACGTGGTGAGCAGATTTTCAATTCTATTTGTATTTAGCGTGTCTGTTTACATTTGGTATGTTTTTCATATTTTTTGCTACCTGATGGTTATTATCAGTTTTAATTGAATTACATAAGGGTGTCCTCTTTTCTGAGATCCTCTACCACAGCAATTATACTGATTTCAAAGCGTGCCCAATAAAAAAATCATTACTCAAACTCCTCAAAAAATAAAAATTTAAAATCAACCCTTCACAAGTGTCAGTTAAATTCTTAGCTGCAAAATTATACGTCAGTAGAAATTATAAGTTCCATTACAGTACAGAAAAGACTTTAAAAACCACCCCCAGTCCCCAAAACCCTCAAATTCGACCCCCCAAATTTACCACTCCATTCAAATCACCCTCATCTACAAATTCACGCAAAGTATTCACGTAAATATTCTGCACAATCCACCCTATTCCTCGGGGTCCCTAAAATCAACCGTTCGGTATTATCACTTAATTAAGGTCACCCTCATCTACAAAATTCTGAATCACCAGCAATTACAAGAACGTTACAAAGCATGAACGAGCTCGGACCGTACCTGAAACACGAAATTCCCTACATTTTACCCCGTGCCACAGGATCCTCGAAATCGACCCTTCGGTATTATCGCATAATTAAAATCACCTTTCACGGCAAAATCCAGTAGAAACTACCGACGAAAAAGCCGGCAACAAATTCTGCACCCCGCGTGCCTCAATCTCAATACATCTCCCCGGAATCAACCCTTCATCATTATCGCTCAATTCAGAGCAGCTCGAGCGTCAAAATCATGCTTCTTACGACCTGGGTGGTCCGGCGCGGCGGGGTTGGAAAGAATCCGGGGCAAATTGGCTGCCGTGAAGAAAAAGGAAGCGTCCTGATCGGGGGTTGGGAATTAGAAATTCAGTGAGTTGCGATGGCGAGAGAGAGAAAGCGGGAGAGAAAAACCGAGGGAGCGAGGTAGAAAGGGCGAGAGGGGGAAGGAAGGGAGGGGCGGTGGGAACGTTGTCGTCTAGCGTGTTACTCGAATGCGGCTACGCGTGAAAGCGTCGGGCGATGCTGCGGGGGGATGGCCCATAAAATATGAGGCGGTTGGCAAGCCTCGAGAATCCACCGGCGCTTTTCACAGAACGGCGCGCGGTCCCTCGCTGAAAATCACTCGTGAATTCCAGTGTAGTCGGCTCGTTCTTTCACCGCCCACTCTTTTTCTGTCGCGAGCGAGCTCGCGCGCGCGATGCGAGCCGTGTGCGAGCCTCTCGTGAAAGAGAAAGGCTTTTTTCGTAGCATTTCCGCGAACGACCACGACCGAGAGGTTGCAGACGCTCTCTCTCTCTCTCTCTCTTTCTCCCTTGTGACTCTCTTTTGGTGTAGGCACGTAGCACAGCAATCCGGCTGGCAAGCCATCATCCAATTTTTCATCGCCGCGCATCCGTTCGCCCGGTATATCGCGTTCTACGCGATCCTCGAACGTCATTAGAGCCCGCCGCCGCTGAAAGATATCGTTTCCACTTTCCCGAAGACACGACTACACCCCCGGACAGAAACGTTGAAACGCTCT
>CM052127.1:12336632-12372123 GCA_028454245.1 Halictus quadricinctus
CAGAGAGAGAGAGAGAGAGAGAGAGAGAGAGAGAGAGAGAGAAAGGGTGGGAGAAAAGGGATAGAAGGGACGCAGAAGAAAGTTTTGCAGCGCGAAACTCTCGACCGACTAACGACCATCGAAAGCATCCGCCTTTGGCTGGCTACGAGTGCATCGATCCCAGCCCCCAGGAGCGGCCGGGCTGCCTCGGAATAAAGACTGAAAGAATACCCTCTTCGAGGCGGCTAAAATTATTCCCGTCGTTCCATTATCATTAAGCACGGACGTAAAGTGCCCTGCGCGCAGCTGAGAACCCGGATTTCTGACTCCTGCGGCTCTAAATGGCACTGTATCGGGGGCCAAATTACGAATATAGGTTGTGATAGTTGCTTTGTTTAGTTTCGTGCCCTAGTTTGTTTGGATTGCGAGCTCTTCGAACTTTCATCCCTTGAATAAACTCGGGATAATTTTGGTAACATTATGTTCTTAAAACACACGAAATAGCTTCTGAAAAGCCTGTATATTATATACGTACAACGTACAGAATAATCAACATGATTCATGAAATTAATTTTCAATGTTTCATCAATAGAAAATTTCTTGGATAAATTCGTCTGATTAATTTCATGCTTGTACCACTGTGACATATATTACGTCCTTAACACTAAACCTACCACGGTCAAAATTACCGGTTCTTTGTTTCACAATTATAGAAATTATAGAAACGTTTTCATAGCAGATTACTAAATTGACTTCTTCATTTAAGCACATGTTATAATGAAAATCGTATAATACAAAGTTTAAATAAATTCAATCTTCTCCCTCCTATAAGAGGTTTCACTTTTATATGTTTTGTGCTTGGTAGGATTAGTGTTAAAAATACGTAGATAGCTTCTTAAAAGCTCGAATATTATATTCACAGAAGGCAATCAACATGAATTAATAAATGAATGTTTTTCCTACAAACGAGTTCCTCAATATAATAGTCTGATTAATCTCTCGTTAATCTCTCGTGTTTGTACTACTTCGATAACACGTTGCTCTTAAAAGGAAAATATGAATTAGCGTTTAATAGCTTGAACATTAAACACACATGGCCTGCAGAATGATTACCATGATTTAACAAATTAATTTCCAACGTTCGAAACAAAAATTATAAATAACAATTTGCTGGCTTGAATATTAACTGCATATTACCCGCAAAATGATTACCATATGTTATGAAAGTTTACAACGGTTCTATCACCGGAAATTTCTTAAATAAATTTGTTTGACGAATTTCGCGCCACTTAAATTTCCGCAGAACTGTAAGGGCTTGTTTAAAAGCTTGTATATTCACAGCGATCAAAATTCATGAAGAGTAACGCGATCGTGGAAGATACTTTGATAAGTAGCTCACCAAAAAGTTACATCACTAACTTTAAACAAATTTAACGACGTAAGTGTTCCCTGTAGCGATCGAAAAATTTTTAATTAACAAGCAGTTAGCGTTTCGCGAGAAAGCTCCCGCGCGACGAAACCGTGTCAAAGATCAACGGGGCCGCCGTAAAGTTTCGGCAAAGCGATTTCGCGCGGATTCACGGAGTTGATCGACGCCGGGGACGCGCGCCGCTTAAATAATTCGTCGTTAATGCTCGTCGATCTAACCGGTGGGCCATTAAATACTGACACCGCCTCCGCTACTTTAATTTATCGCCGCATTAAAGCAGGAATAATGCCGCCGGTGGCTTGTTTTGCTAAATTACGCGCGACATAAATCGACGCTCTGATAAGCTTGTTTGCCTTAGAAACGATTCCGATCCCTCCGCTCCGGGTTAATTTCGCGCGAACCTCGAAACGTTCGATCATTTTCCTGACAAAATCCTAGAACTTTTCACGGAACAAAGATAGAGCGATGAAACTTTCTTTATATTAAGGCTGACACGTTGCAGAATATGAGAAAAATATGGATAAAAACCTACGAATTAGTATTGACCCCGAAAAAAATGATTGAAGTCGACCTTTTTTTAATAAGGTTCTGATTGTCCCTCAAATCCGAACACGTTTGTGATAAAATCGTAGAACTTTTCACGGAGCAAAGATAGAACGATGAAACTTTCTTTATATTAAGGCTGACACGTTGCAGAATATGGGAAAAATATGGATAAAAAGCTACAAATTTGTCTTGACCCTGAAAAAATTAACTCAAGTCGACCTTTCTTAAAAAGGTCTTTGCTTGTCCCTCACATCCAACATCTGAATACGTTCGTGATAAAATCATAGAACTTTTTACAGAACAAAGATAGACCAGCAAAATTTTTTTCAAATTACAGCTTAAATGTTGTAGAATAAGGGAAAATTATCTAGGAAGATCGACGAATTAGTTTTAATTGTGAAAATGTTTATCGAAGTTGATCCAATTTCCACGTTTTATTGGACTTACTAAAATTTTTCGAAAAAGGGCCCACTTTAACAAATATTGTCGACGTAAAAAAATTCCTGATCCCTTCTCTGTATTTTTCCTTTATTCTGTAACGTTTCATCTTAAATTCAAGGAAAGTTTCATCGCTCCATCTTGATTCTATCAACAGTTATACAATTTTAACCAGCAGATTGACAGATGTTCCCATTGTATGACGCAACAGTTACGGGACGGTAGATCTTTTGATCGATCGTGCTGGAGGTTCGTGTCCCCGGAGAAGTTGCAAATTTTTCGAATGCCCGATCTTCTTTCTTCTCGCTCAGCGGGAAGCTCGAAAGCCGACTGCCTCGCTCGCAAGAAGCGTCGAGAACTTTTAACGAACCTGTTGATAGCCTCTCTTGAGAATGTATTCTCCGCTGTGTGCGGGGGCGTGTGACGTATGGAAGCGTGAACGACAAGTGTTTCATAGATGAACGAGCTCCCTCTCCCCGGGAACGTGAACCGTGATAATGCGAGTTGCAGATGACTCCGATCGACGGACAATCAACTTTATCTCTTCCTCTGTTCCCCCCCCCTCTCTCTCTCTCTCTCTCTCTGTGTGTCTCTTTCTCGCACTGACTTGTTCAGCTAACTCACGGGAAGTCCCGCGGTTGTTTTGAACTTTCTGGCTGCGGTCCGGATGAAAGCTTCGACGAATGATTATATGATGGAGCAAGTTTCTGACGTGAATTGTTGACCCACGATTTTTAGTCACCTGTTGATTTTCGTCCCATTCGATTCTTTTTGCCAATCAGATCTTTGGTGACAGCTTGCTGTTGGTAGTTTGCCGATTTTTATGGGAATTGTAATTAATTGGATGTAGATAAGTTGAGAGAATTTTCTTACATAATTATTTGTACAAGCTATGACAAGATATCTAGAAAATCGATTTCGGAAATTACTTGTTGGCAAAACATTAAAAATTAAATTCTGAAACTGTCAGTTTGCCAAAATATCATACATTTTGTGTATTTAATACTCAAGTTTTAAAATAATTATTTGCATGTTCTCTTTAAACACATAATATTCTTGAAGTAGTACAGGAGTAAAATTAGTCAGCCAAGTATTGAGAATTGACTTCTTGAATTACATTAGTAGTCCTACTTTTTATCTGCATTGAATAATCAAGCTCCTCGGCACGAGTTCACATTACTTAAAAAGTGGAATATTACTCCAGTGGTATAGGAGCCAATTTAGTCAGACAAACATGAACGTTCCCCAGTAAGCGAAGCAACAATATTAGGCTAGCTGCATGTCTACAAATCTTCCCAATAATGGGAGACCAATGCGACTAGACAAACACAAATAACCATCTCACCGCGAGTAGTACAACCACGCAATTGTTCAGGCAAATGCATATACAACTGCTCGTAAGTAGTATAAGAGACTTCCTGGCCGGGCAGGTATGTAAATGAAATCTCCAAACAATATGAGACGTCGGAGGGAACAGATGCGCGCATGAGGTTCCATTTAAGTAATATGGCTGTACACGTCGTCAGAAAAGATCAATATATACGCGTTTCTTATGGCTGGTTGCTCCCTGCAGGTAGACTTTATTAAAATCCTCGACAACGAATAATGATACTCCGCTATATGGTACAAGATGTTTATATAAATTCATTGTTACTAATAATTGAAAACTGTGAACAACCCAGTCTAGATTATAAAAACTATTTAATTCTTACAGCAATATACAGGGTGTTTCAATATTCATTATGCTTTAAAAATAAGTGTAGTTAATATAGGCACAGTAATTGGTACCCCCGCAGTAATAGAGTCCCTTAACCTAGTATAATTTGACCCTAAAGGGAAATTATAATAATATTTTATTTTATACTTTCTAGTACATAAACTCTTTTAATATACTGTCTCTTTGCATTTTGCAAATTCATACCATTGGTACTGTCGATGTATTAGTGCAAAGATTAACTGTTAAATGTGTAGAAATAATTTCGTATGTGATTGACAGGGCAGTCGTTGAGAAATGCGGGAAGTTCAGACTACTGATTTATTAAATATAACTTCTTGAAATTATTGACAGCAGCAATAAATTTTTATTCAGTTCGTATTTCTTGCGACTGATGCAGAAAATGTTTCGTTTGGATCGTAATAACTCTAAACGAGCATCACCGGAGAGGCCGATAAACACACGAAGTGCTCGAGCGAGTGACACAACTCGGCAAACAGTCAGCCGAACTGCACCGCAGCGGCGCGGCGGCACTTATCGCACAGCTAAAATCCAAGAATCGAGGAAGAATCGGAGCGAGTTAGCTCCAGCGGCGTCGAACCGTAATTATCAGGGCCCTCGATAACGGCGGCAAGCGCCCTCGAAACTCTCGTCGGAACTCCTCGAAACAGTGCTCTAAACTCGACGGCTGCGGGGCAGGAGGAAGCAGAGAGAAAGAGAACGGTGCTTTTCCGGGGTCCGGTAGGAAAGCGTGAATACACCATTTTTTCAAATTCCTTCCGCAGGCCGCGTGAACCATCTACGCGAGCGGGGCTGGTTTTCCGGGGCGGAACCATAAATTCCCCTGCCGGCCAACGGGAAGCAAAATAACCGTGCGGAATAAAATCAAGACGGTGACGGAGAGCGAAAGTGAAAGAGAGATACTACAGAGATAAAGAACACACGGAATCTGCTCGGAAATACGAGGTATTACTTAACGTCCGTGGCGGATCGCATGAACAAAACCCATTCAAAAGTTCATAGATGAACTACTTTTTAAACAATGTGGACACGTTTTCCGAACTTTTGAAAGCTTGTATAAAAGTTGGGAAATTGTATTTCAGGTTCATTCAGATTTGTATGGAAATTCGAAGTTGCGTTGTGCAGTAAGATTTTTCGATTCTAAGGGGTGACTTCAAACTAGTTTCACGCGGATTCTAATGGGAATTTTCGAACTTTCGTCGGCTTAAATGAAAGGCGGAAAATTGTGCATTATGACAGACTCGTTCTTGGTCGGTAGAAAAATTCAGCACCGTGTGGAAAAATCGGAAAATTCCGGTTGGTAACTAGGAGAAAATTGATTCGATTTTAACAGGTTTTTCAAATCGATTTTGGACTGTATTGCTGTCGGAATTTTCTAACGTTTGACAGCTCCAATGAAAGCTTGATAATAGATTTAAATTTGCGTTTGAAGAAAAATTAAAAATCATGTTGGAAAATCATCAGCTCCGAGGGAAATAATTGAATTTTTAAAGGGGTCACTTCAAAGCAACTTTAAAATGCGTTCCCGACGGATTTTCTAAATGTGTGTGGTCTCAAAGATCGATCTTAATGATAGACCCGTTTAGGTGTTCACGAGAAATTCGAGATCACGTGAAAAAATGAATGAACGCCGAACGGTAGCTCAGAGGAGAATGGCAAAATTTTAAAGGGTTAAACTAGCACAGGTTAATCTAGCACACAGTACCGGTGTGCTGGAAAGAGTCGTAGAAGTAAATGCTCAACGAGCTCCGCTATTTTTCTCTCCGGGAATGCGAATAATATATTTAGCCCCGGAAATGAAGTAACTTTATTGAAGTATATATATTTGACTGCGGACCCGGCGCGCGGCGCGACGGCTCGTTACGCGCGTCTGCGTATCGCAGCGGCCTTGTACCGCGCCGGCACGTTTAATTTCCTGTGTACGATTAATCAAAATTCCCAACAAAAACCGGCCGGCCTTTTCTCTTGCCACCGGCGAGGGTTTAATTATCAGGGGCACTCATTTTCCTGGTCGTCGCACCTCGCTGCAACAAAATAAGAGGTCCCTGCCGTCTCTGCTCTCCTTATCTCTCTCTCTCTCTCTCTCTCTCTCTCTCTGTGTCTCTGTTAAGCTCAGTCGCTCGCTCTTGCTCCAACTTTCTTGGCCTCCGCGTTCTCGCTGCATTGCGGATGCGACCGAATCGCGGTGGAAAAGTTCTTCTGCCGGACCCTTTAACACTCCCCATTCTTTCAATGCCTCCACCGTCTCCCCTCCCCACATCCTCGCGTCCCACCCGTCCGCCATTCTTCTTCTACTCGGTCTCCTAGGTTTTCCTTTCGCCCTTCCCGCGCATTATTCGCGCCCCTAACTCCGAGACAAAAGGCAAAGACGCCGCACACAGGTCCGGGGAGAATGGGGGATTGCAGACGGGATAGACCACCGCCATGGGACACCATGGAATACTAATGACCGGTGGCCGAAAGGGCCCCCGAAAGGGTCGTCGTCTAGCAGCGATCAACGCCGCCTGTTTCCAGCCCGCTAATTGCCGGACCGTTTGGTACTTCGGACTTAACAAAGGCCAGAACGCCTGGAACGGTTACCTTGCGGTGGAATTAATTGTTCGATGGTTTACTGAGTCCCATGCGCTCTGACTCTCTAACTCTCTCATTCTTCCTGCATCTTCCTCTCTCTCTCTCTCTCTCTCTCTCTCTCTCTCTCTCTCTCTCTCTCTCTCTCTCTGTCGCTTTCGGCTTCCCTTGTTGGTCGCACGGTCCTAAGTACCTAGGGATTTTCGGCGCAATGCTGTGACAGTATTGTCTTGTTAATGGGAAGTTAATGCCGCAGACGGAATTTTTGAGAGAAGTCCGTTTTAAGAATGATTAACCACTTTGCTCCTGAACGGAGACTCTAAGGAGTCACTGAAAAGCGCCACACTATTATTTAACACAATTTTGTAGTACTACTGGTTTTCTTTCTTCCTGTCTATTGAGTCATCAAGCTCTTAAATGGGAACTCTCAGCGCTTCAGCAAATACTGCATTATTCCAGTAGTATAGGACTGAAATTTGTCAGGCGAATCTTCAAAATTTAGTACTTGTATTACTTCAGTAGTTCTATCTGTTTCCTTTCGTTCTACGTATTGAGTAATCAAGCTCTTAAGTAAGAATTCGCATCATTTCAGAAAATATGCTATTTAAGTAGTACACGGGTAAAATTAGTCGGACAAATCTTTGAAATTAAGTTCTTGAATAAGTCGAGTAGTCTTGCTTGTTTTCCTTGTTGAGTGATCGAGGTTTCAAGTGCGAATTCACAGTATTTCAAACAAAGTTGCATAAATCCAGTAGTATAGGAGTGAAATTAATCAGACAAAGTTGATAATTCCAAATATGCTTAGCTAGAACATTAGGCTGGGAGCATGTGTATACAAATTCTGAAAATAATATGAGACCAACGTGATTAGGCAAATTCGTATAAAATATCTCCTCGCAAGTAGTAGAACCTCGCAATTATTCAGACAGACAGTAAGTAGCAATGCCTGCTGCAATTTTTTTTTTTGAGAAATCCGCCTGTTGTGGACATAATTGTTGCAATCGAATGGCGACTCTGAACATGATAAGGTATAATTTGAAAATGAATACAAGAGAATGTTTATAAATCACCAATATTTGTTTCTTACAAAACACTCTCGTATTCTGCGTACTATTCGTATGCTACGTACGGGTTAAAAAAAATTGTCATTCATACATAGACGAGCCATTCATGACCACGTGTTCTAGAAAGTTCTACTATCGCGTGTACTATGAGATTCATTCACGATACCATAGCGTACTACTAACAGTTTGATGATGTTGTGTCTTTCTCCTCGAAAGCGTACAGCAATATGGTGTATTCCCACACTCGTGTAAAACGTAATTAATACAACCGGGTCAGGTCTGTATTAATTCATAACGTAAACATTAACCAAAATAGGCAACAACAATCTCGTAGTCTAGACGAACAATGTGGAACACTGGAGAGTTACGCTGTAATAATTTATGGTACCCCTTCGTAAATTTAATTCTTACATGATTTACAATATCACTTGACGTTGGCGAATTTGATTTCAGAAAATTACGGTAATTTGCATTGCCAATACAGGAAAAATTTGAAATAGAGACATACATTAAATTGTAACAATCCACAAAATTATTAAATAAGTTATAGAATTGCCTGACTGTTTAACATTGGTTATTTTAATTTTTTTTTATAAAATATTCTTAAACAATTTATCGGGTTGTCTGACTGTATAGTGCTAGTTACTTCAGCTTTAGTTTGCATAATATTCTTAAACAATTTACTGGATTGTCTTACTGTATAGTACTGGTTATTTCAGCTTTAGTTTGCACAATATTCTTAAACAATTTATCGGATTGTCTGACTGTAAACTGTTGGTTAAACAATTTACAAGATTGACTGAGCGAGTAACATTGGTCTCTTTTGCTCCATATTTGTACGTCATTCGGAAATTGAACAATTGACAAAAGAAGAGTACATTAGCATGTACATATTTCGGAGGCGGTTACAGGTCAGTGATTTACGTACAGATCGATTAACGAACGGGTGTTGCGTCAGCTCTAAACAAAAGCCGATAAATAATTAAAGCCGTGTCGCGGGGACCGGTGTGTTTGTACGACCGGCCAAAATCCCGTCGGTAATGTTAATGACTCCGGTTATTAGAATTAAAATCGTCATATTCGGGGCTGTGTTCATGTTTAATTCAAGTCCGGATTAACTGAAATCATTTCTAGTGGAGCGTATTGAAACGTTTTCGTCCGGGTGTCGGAAAATAGAGAGGCTGGCACGCGGCGTGTATCGAATCGCGGTCGCATATTTGCTAAATGCCGTTGTAATATTTAGCTTTCGATTATAGATAGTTGGCATGTATGTACAGACATATATATACATATATATATATGTGTGTGTGTGTGTGTAGTTGCACGAACGAATGCAGCTCTCGCCCACAACAGGCGTGTTTCATTAATTATTCGAAATCGTCGTTCATCTAAATTCAGCACACTTCTGCAAACGAGGCCGTGATTAAAAAAACAATATCCTCCGGCGAAACTCCAATTTCTCGTTCCTAACTATTAAAACACACCCGGCTGCATTTTAATTTCAATCTCCTCGGCGAAAGTTGGAATTCTCGCCGCTACGAGTTATTTCGATCACGCAAAAATGCGTGCCGCCATCCCGCCCATCGGAACAGTTTTTTTTTTTGGTTTTTTGGTTTTGTTTCGTTTTTTCGGCGAGGCCAACGGATATTTCCTGTGCGTCGAACAAACATAATGCCAAGCGACGCGCTGTGCCCGATTAATCTAATCCCCCGGGCTACACTGCTTATTCGATTTGCCGTTACGGAAAAATGCCCGAATAATTCGCCTCGCGTTTTTACGGGACCTGTTTTCCCGTTGTGTACCAGGCGCGGCCGACGCGCTCGAGATTTATTCGCGAAATGCGGAAAATAAACGCGGCTTTTGCGGAGTTTGAAGGATATTTTACATAATCGGAACGCTTGTCGCGAATTCCAGATACTTTCTTTCCCGCTGTGCGACGTCGGACTCTGATTTTGAAGGGGCACACATTTCTCCGTGTTGGGTTAGCCTTTTCCTGTTTAGGGACGATGAAGTCACCAATGGAAACTTTGCAGTTCGTCAGAATTTTATTTTAGGGTAGTTTACAGAGGAAATAAAAATTTTTAGGGGTGAAGCACGTATGGGGTGTAAAATTAAAAATTAAATTTTAGTAGAATTTTTTTGTTTTATAACTTTTTGGATACTTTCGCTCACTAGTATGAAGTACCAGATTATAGCATTCACTGTATTAGATCGTAACTTTTCAGTTTCTTGTTCATTAAAATAATTATATTGATTTGGTGGAATTTTTGTACTGCTTTGGCAATGGAATGTGACATTTGGGAATTTTTAAAGAAAAACTATTGAACATACAAATTTCAAACTTTGTGGGTTTATTCGTACGTATTCCAAGAATGTGCAAAATTTTTTTCAACATCAAGTTTGTACTTGTTTCGTTACATAAATGGATTTACTCAATGTAATAATCATTTTTGATTTATGGGATTGTTACAGAAGCAAGATCGGCAAAGGGACATTCAACAATTTTTTAAAGAAAAACCACTAGATCTAACAATCCCACATTTGGTAAGTGTATCCACATATACTTCAAGAATACATAGCATTTTTTTCAACCAAAAGTATTAACCTAATTCAAAGTTAAGGGATTCTCCGAACAGCACCGAAACCATTTTCTGAAATGGTCCTCCCCAACTAAAATTCTTAAAAAAATGTCTACATAGAGGTCACCAAAGTAGAGATCGTCCCTGAGGCTGGTCCAAAAACTGAAATTCAATCGCAAATTTTCTTACGTTCCGGGACAGCAAATCCCATAAAACGAACCACCTCTAACACCATCCAAGAAGATGAAACTCGAGAAAATTCAAAAGGGTCGTCAATCGACGATTTTCCATCAACCGCTTAAAAAAATCTCTCTGGGGATGAAATTTCCCGGCCACGGTTTCCCCCGAATAATCAACATTGCGCCGATTATCACGCAATTTACGACGCAAGGGCGGAGGGGGGGGGGGGGCACGCCTTAGTAATTTCCTGGCAGCGCAGCTCGCACTCGCCGCTTAGAAGCTGGGAAAATCGATGCACAAAGAAGCCGACGGAGAAGAGGAAGCAGAAGGAGCTGTGGGAGAAGAAGAAGAAGAAGAAGAAGAAGGCGAAGTCCCGGGTAAAATGACAAAAAGGAACCGTGATTCGTAGAGCTTTGATACTTGCCGGTAATTTCCTGGCGTTTGGCCGAGCGCGAGCCGGCAGGAACGCATTTAACGGCGGCCGAGTAAAAATCGATGGGGGAGGTCGGGGGTGTGTGGCGTCGAGCCCCCTCGCGAGGAAAAGAAAAAAATAAAAAAAGATTACAGCCACCCGTTGATAGGATCCTGATATTTCCCGGCAGTCTCTTCTCGAGCGTCTGAAGCTTTCGCGAGGGGTCTGGGGGGATGTTAAGACCGGGGGTGGAATGGTTGAAAGAACAGGGGGATCGAGCGTAACTTGATCAACAAAACCTGGTCTCGTTTCTTCTTTTCGCGGTCTCCGGCACGAAAGCCGCAAGAACTCGGTTTCGCAAAGGATCGCTTTAAAACTCTCCTCCTCGCCTCGGAGGAAAGTACTATTGCGCGGTTGCGACGATATTTTAGGCGAGAAATCCCCTTTCTGCTCGTTTATCAGGATGAGGCGCGAAGGCGGGGGCATGCGACCACCCTTTGACGGCGCCGCAGCCGTATGACCGCACGAAAAACAAATTTAATCGCGATATCAAAGAGCCCTCTTTGCATCGACCGTACCCTCCCCGGCTCTCGTTTTTCTATCCCCCGTAAACGCAACGGTTACGCCCCCCCGGAAAGTTAAACGTAATCGCGGACTCGTTAACAGAGGTTTTCTCTGTTACTGAAAAATACAGACCTGTTCGGGGGACTTTTCTTCTTTTTTTTTTATCAAACAAACGGTGCTAACGAAGCAATTTGTTGCTTGCCACGGCCGATGAGAACGTGTTGGGGAGCGTGTTGGCAACAATTTTTGGCCAAGTTCGCTGGTTCGTTTCCGGTAGACGTTGCCAAAGTGTACGCCGGTATCAAATCCGTGGAAGTTTCAATGTAGAGCCGACTTTGAGAATTTGTTTCGAGCGAACGGCAAAGGTGAAAAAACTTTTCGATCGCTTTCGGTAATTCTCGTACACCGAAGAGTGTTCGAGAAAATTTTCGACGAAATTCGTCGGCTCATTTACGGCGGACATCTTGCCGAAGTTTAGCCTGGTATAAAATCGTTCCGATGGACGTCTCGAATACAGGGCTGACTTTGAGAATTTGTTGAAAACAAACAGTGCAAGTAACGAAGCTTCCTGATTGCTTTCGGCAATATTTGGATATCGGAGAATGTTCGAAAATATTTTTCGACGAAATTCGTTGATTGGTATCGTACACACGTCTTGCCAAAGTGTAAGCTGCGATGGAATCGTTAGTGTAGACGTGAACCTGGAAATAGGGGTACGTTTTGGATCTTTTAACAAACGAACAATGCAAGCAAAACAATTTATTATTAACACAAATTGTTGACGAAATTGGTTGGCTCGTTTCCAGTAAATATTTTGCCAAAGTGTAAGCTAGTAGAAAATCGTAGCTGTGGACGTCAGTCTAGAAATAGGGGTGCTTTAGGAATTTTTAGAAAACGAACAACAAAAGTAACGCAATTTCTTGCTTACCACTGACGAAATACACACGTTGAGGTGTATTAACAAAAATTGCCGGAGTCCATTACACAGTCATCACGATTGAAAAATATTATTCTGTAAATAATCTGTTTCAATAACTCGCTGCTAATTTTAATCTTGGGGGGCTTTCAACATAAATGACCATTTAAAAAAGGAGTGCACGCAATATATTTTTTGGGGGGGGAGGGATCCAGTGTAAATATATTGAAAATGGAGTGATCGAGGGTGATCATTTTGTCGCGTCTCTCTGGTAATGTTGATGGCCACCATTCGCGTTTCACTTTGGCCAGCCATAACGTAATTTAGTATCGAGACGACAAAGAAGCCGCGTTTGGCACACGGTGTCTATTAAATCCCGTGAAATGGCCGGCGGCTTTGGCCGCGGATAAAGGCTATAACGAGCGGCGAGATCAGAAACGGATTCGTGACGCCGCTTTTAAATTGTTGACGTTTATTTCGGATGGAAATGAATCGCGCGGGCTCCCGCGGGGATTAATGGCTCGTAAACCGTGCGCCCCACCCGGTGTATTTTTGCGCGGAACGATTGCGATTAAAATACGTTCCATAAATAATCGGACGGGGAACACGGCCCTGTTCCTGTGTGACCTGCTCCCGGTGTTCGACCTCGCAGTTCCCTCCTGGAGATTTACAGGATTTTCCCGCGTTTTATGAGGGGATTTCAGGGCTCTTTCAACGAGCAGCGAACGACGGACGAATGGCTTGTCGCTGTCCGATCAGAGCATCTGCTAAATCTACTTAGGAAAATCAGACGGGAAACTGGAGCGAGTAGTGCGAATCCAGAATCCGTCAGACAGGTAACGCGCAGAATTTTATTCGAGTCGGATATGATCGAAATTGAACGACAAAGTACATCTAAAAAGCCCTTTAAGCAGTACGACATTTGATTGTACCAGACATATTTATGAACGATTTTCCAACGAAGTAGTGTCAGGTCGAAATTGGCCAGCCAAGTAAAGTATACTATTTTATTTTAACGATGGAAGGTTGAAATTAGTAAAAAATATTATTCTAGCAATTATTTATACTAGAAAAGTCAGAATTCTTTAGATACCAATAATTTCGAGGCCTATAAGTAGTATGAGACCGTGAATTATCGGACAAAATCGTGTACAATTTTCTGCAAGTACTGCCAGGTAGAAATCGGTCCAATCAGTAAAATGCAGAATTTAATTTGGGTATCATAAAGTCAAAATTATTCAGAGAAGAGTTGTCTAATTTTCTTTAAGTAGTATGAGACTGAAATAAATCAGACAAGTCCGTTTAGAATTTTTCGTAAGCAGAATCCGATCGAAACTTATCGACCAGTCCCTCTACTTAATGAAAGGTATTAAAAAAAATTAATGAACGTGAAATTTCTCTCCTAGTGGTATAGATGCTTACATAGTCAGACAAATCGTCAAAAGTGTTTTGATTGTAAGTAGTACGTGAAAATATTTGAGTAGACAATTATCTATGCAAATAAGAATAATTAAAGCAAGTAGTACAGCACGGTACGTGGTCAGCCGTAGGATAACGTAAACTCACCTACTCGTCGAGGTAATGAAAATTCATGGATTTAAGAAGAATCACATCGAGTTAACTTCCGTGGCAGTGAACCGTAATTATCTGGACACTCGATAACGTCGAAGCGCTCTCGAAATTCTCGTTAAAGGTCCTCGAAACGAGGCTCTAAACTTGAACGAGAATTTAGTCTGACGAGTGACTAAATCCACTTAAAACGAACAGAAAGAACGTTAACTTTCGATAATGTGCATGCATGCAGGTATTCTTTTGCATAAATGAACAAATACATATTTTAGCATCACGAGTGGACAGCAATAAAATATTTTAAATTTCCATTTATTTTTTAAATTATCTCTGGACCTCTCTCCGAGTGAATATTGTCATTACAATGACGACTCTACTGAATCTGTTGTATTTCACTCTACTGGCAGTTCATCAACATTCTGTGCGATATATTTCATTTTATCGTTGTAAATCTAACGAAAAAAAAATTTACCCTTACCGACGGACCAGATATTATCCATTATGGTGTTGAATAAATCACCGTAGCAAGTACAATCGACGATAAATTCCGCTCTCAATTGATTCACGACAATCAAAAACCGAACGAAGTCTGAATAATGCGTCCCGGTGAGTTATTATTTCCTTGGTGACGTCAAAAATCGCTCATTAATTGTCCCGTGCGTTTGCCAATAAAATTTGCCCGTTTATTCTCCTGCTCTCAACAGCCAATAACGTTTCCGTCACTGAGAAGCCATTCGAGGAACTGTCACATCAATCTGTCAATTGTTCGACGTATCCATTCGGTGATGATGAACTGTGCGAAGTCATCGGAACGGGCAAATTGTCCAGTGAAAAACGAGCGACACAGGGAGATGCAGAATTATTCGCCATTTTGCAAATACGCTTTTGTCAGGTAATTTATGAAAATGGCGATCTATATTGGACTCCTGTAACCACTTTTTATAATTTACCAAAGTGCACATTCTTTGCTACGGCTTTCGCGAAATAATAAAAGTCGAGACTTAATTAGTTTAAATAAATGTTTTCTTCACTCCAATTTTTGTGAAATAATTCTTTAAAATGGAGATTCCGTCTTTGGGGTCCCTTAATTTCAACTTCCAAATATCTCCTGGTTAGATCTTTGAAATAAATATTTTCGTCACTCTGATTTTAGTGAAATAATTTATTAACATAGTGGTTCGTGCTGGGGTCCCCTAATTTCGACTTCCAAATTAATATTTTCTTCTAAAATGTTCGTAGCGGTGTTTCGTTGCGGGTTCTAATACTGAATTATGCTTTCTCGCTGACAATTGGATTTTCTGGGAAGGAACGCGAGGCTTTTAATAAAACGTGAGGAACAGGAATAAGAACTGAGTGTTCCCGAGTGACGGGGGAGATTGTCCGCAGTACCGTGCGCAATCGTTTCGGGCAAACATCATCAGTGGCCGGAGCGGGTCGCGTTCTTTCTTTCGTGTTCATCATCGAGCCGAGGTTTTCATCAAAGGTGGGGGGACAAAGGATCGCGGCGATAGACTCGCGCGGCAGCTCAGAAGCGAATTAAATACCACGAAACGTCTCTTCCGGGTTGGATGGCTGGATGGTTGGCCGTGGGGAATAAGAGGATGAAAGGAAATACAGAGGCTGGAGAGGCTCGCTGGCTGCCATGCCGGTGCAGCTATTTTTTCTGCTAATGGCAGAAAGAGAGAGGGAAAGAGAGACAAGCGAGATGAGAAGAGGCTGCCAACCGGATGGAAGAAAGTCTGGGAGAGAATGATGGAGGAGAGCTGGAAGGAAGAGATAGAGACGCCGCGAGAGCTACAGAAGAAATATACCGTGAAAGAAGAGAACGGAGTAGAGAGATAGACGCGGGAAGAAGCTAGAGACGGTGGGATACACGTGAAAAAGAGCGTGGAGAAGGAGATTTATGCATACGGTGTCCCGGTAGTCGCGGTGCAACAGGAAATAGGGTAATTCGTTGCGAAAGATTCAGTCAGAACATCGAAAAAACTGACTTTGATAGAGGAGAGTTAGAAGGGCGAGGTGAACACGAAAGACAGCGTGGAAGTGAAGAAAGCATTTTTATTGTTGAAAGTTGGGTAATGATTATCGAGGCACGCAGTATATAGAGCGGAGCGATAAGAGGTGGAAGACACACAAGGAAGAGGGTTAGAAAAGAAAAGTAGACGTGTAGGTGAGCACGAGAATACGAGAGGGCAGGAGAAGTATGATAAATCCAGAGAAAGAGAGGGAATGGACCAAATAACGCCTGAGGAAAAGACAAAATGAGGATAGCTAGTGGGTAGTTATACTGCTTAAACAGAGTTTTCTGTAGGTAGTACGAACCCGGAATTGGTCAGGCCACGGTACACTCTGTTTTCTTTAAGCAGTAAAACTTTCTAAATTGGCTTCACAGGGGTGTAAACTTCGGTGCCAGTGGTGGAAGGTCGAGTGTGGTCAGACGAAGATTCATAGAACTTTAAATAAGAATTATAGGGCTGTGATTGATTAGACCGTTTTAGAAACTGATATCATACACGTTTGTCATTAATTCTTCATAATTAGGAATTAAATTAATGAGTTGAATATATATACCATTTTCTGTAATAGTACAAGATTGATATCAGCCAGACAAACATCTCTACAGTTTCTTTCAAGTAGCGCAGGCTTCAAATTAGTCGGACATGTGTATATAGAGTCTCTTCCCAGTGGTATAAGCTACATTAATCATGCAAATGTAGTATTCAACCGTATTTTCCAAAGTACACTATAAGCTTGTATTTGATCAATAATTGCATAGACTTCCCAGTAAGCAGTGTAAAGTCAAAATTAATCGAACATGTACATGTTCAATAGTAGTACAAGCTTTTAAGGTATTAGGTTACATTTGTTACGGGTTTGTAAACAGTGCAAAAGAAAAATTGTAGGCACCGATGTTTGTTCAGTGTCGTTTAAGTAGTGTGAATTTATAATTGGCGAGACAAATGTATACGTATACAGTTTCCGTAAACAGTAGAAGCTTGCAATTAGTCAGACGGAGGTATAAACTTTCTCACAAGTAATGTAACGTCGAAATTGGTTAAACAGACGTCTATATAATTTTTCCCAAGCAGTATAAGCTTGAAATTCATCAGACAATTGCATAAACATGCTCGTTGGTAGTGTACCATCAAAATTAGTTAGCCAAACTGTCACCTGTAAACCAGTCGAGCTTGAAATTTATTGCACAAGCGAATAGCCGTTTTTGCGAGTAATACAGGATTGAAATTCATGGTCCAAACGTCTACACAATTTTCCCCAAGTAGCACAAGTGAGTAATTCATCAGACAGTCGCACAAACTTGTTCATAAATGATATTGCATTAAAATCAATCAGCCTGGCGGTCTCCTGTAAGTAGTACGAACTTAAAATTCATCAGATAAGCGTATATTCATGCTGGTAAGTAGCACAAAGTCGAAATCCGTCATAAAAAAGTCAACACAATATGCTCCAAGCATTATAAGTCAGTAATTCGTCAAGCAATCCCCCGAAGTCGTTCGTAAGTGGTGCAACATCCAAATTAATCAGCCAGACTGTCTCCTGTAAGTGAAATAAGCTTGAAATTCTTCAGAAAGGTAGACAGCTATTTTGAAAGTGGTACAAGTCAGTGATTCGTCAGCCACCTGCACGAACTGGTCCGCAAGTAGTGTAACGTCGAAATTAATCAGCCGAACTGTCTCCCGTGACTAATGCAAGCATGCCGGTCGCAGAGATATGCCTATAAGTAGTACAAAGCCGAAATTCATGATCGAGCCGTCTATAGACCTTTCTCGAAGCAGTACAAAGAAGTCATACATCGTCGATATGGTTGGACAGCAGCACGGTCACATGGAAGACAGGCGCAGGGGAGGATTAGAAAAGAAAAATGGACACGGAAGCGAACAAGGGGAGTATAATAGAGACGCGGGAGGACAAAGGGAAGATGATGGATGCAGAGGAAGGGAGATAGATACGTGAAATAACGCCTCGGGAACGGGGAAAAAATGAGGATCGCTGGGCGGATAGTTCGAACTTGCCTCGCCGGTGTTGAATGATACCGGTCGAGAGTTTGACGGCCGGTAATTTTTAATCAGTAAAGCCCATGCCGGCCCGCGTGTATGCGCACGGATTTCGATGAGCCTACTCGAAAAGGAAGCGCCGCTGCGCGGTGATAAACTCGCAGCGGGTTTTCCAACGGTGCGTTACCGGGGCTCCGAGCCCCCGTGTGCTTTTCACCTGTCCTTTCATTCGGACTCACCCAGACCCAACCCTTTTGCCACTTTCCACGGTCGTTGCCTCCTTCGCGACGGCATCTGATCGTTAGCTGATGATTATTCGTCGCTGCCTCTGTTCGTCGATCGATCCACGTCTCGTTCGATGTTCCACGGGGAAAGTTATTAGTCAATTAACCCTTGCGTGGAAAACAAGGCACCTTTTCACGTATTTATATCGTCAGTTTTCACCTGTGCTTGATTTTACAAATATCTTTATATTTTTAAATTAGCAGAGTTTCGTACGTTGAATTTTAAGCTTGACTTCTTAGTAGCCTTTCGCATTATTTTTCTATTCTTTGGAATAATATTTCGGTAAACCGCACACATCCGCACGAAGAACACCATCGTCCCATTAAGTAGATAAATGATACAATGACCACGAACTACTCGGTAAATCATGCCAGCACAATCAGAACGAATATCTCTATTGTATTCTATCTATTGATGCCACAGAGAGATATAAATCTCATCGAATTGCCTAATAATGCGTTCAACCTATTAAATTCCGACAACCATCGAAAAATCTAATTCAACAATTAATGTCGACAAAATTGTGCCCAGCAATTACGAGCTGTTAATTGTATCGGCACACTCGGGGGAATAAATACTATACAATAATCATTATCAATATTGCCGTGCAAATATATATTATGAGAACTAATACCACAGTTAAGATATAAATATTACAATTTACATTATTAAGCGTACATGCGATATATAAACGCAGATGCACTACGTCGCTAATGACCTACAATATTAATGTAACGCCACAATTGATTTCGTCAGTGAACAATACTTATTAACATGTTTGCCTGCCATTTAATATCCTATAATGGAGAATTTGATATCCTGTTATAGAATAACAATCGAACGATAAAATACGGTGTACATAGTGATCGAAATGATTTTAGTGAAGTAGTAGTTAAATCAATGCCAAATTTTTTATGAATATATTTTCTTAACGTTTAATAAAATATTCTATGCACTCGACAAATAAACTTCGAACTGGTAATACTGAGTGAATGTAATAGAAGAAACATTTCTATTAAAACAGTGTTCGACGTGGTAGAGCTGAAAGACGTCGCAACCGAGCAGTCGACTCTCGCTGAACAATTAAAAAAAAAAAAAAAGAATTCCCCGCAGGGTGGGAACACGATAGTCCAGAAGGGTTAAATTTAAATTTCAAATTGAACAGGAGGCAGTGCCGAGGATGCTCGAATAAAACACAGACTAATCAGACAAGCGGTACGTGACGGTCGCTGCGACATACAAATCAGGACCTCAACGGGCTGGAAAAAGCGAAACGATTTTTCCGAAGTTGATCGCAAAAGTCGCGGGTGGAATGCGGTTTGGGAAGGCTGTTCGGGGGAAGCTCGTACCGAATAAGCAATTCAAACGAGACTTCATCGATGTCGGGGGACGATCGTCTGATTAAAACGATCCGGATCTCGATTCCGCTGCTGGAAAACGAAAATATCCGGCAGCGAGCATGAAGCTCTACTCCCTCGCTCATCGGCGTAATCCTGCGTGTTCATTTACAAAGACTGTTTGACGACTCAAGATTAACCTCCTTAGAAACGAATTGCTTAAAAATAAATCGACTTGAAATCGCCAAATAGTCCTTAAATAATAGAAAACATTCGATAATAGCTGTAGGTATATTGTTAAGATGATTGCGAATTTTATACATTTATTGCAAAATTGATTTGACGAAATGCAAAAATGTAGAACCTTAAAAGAATACTAGATTGCTGTTAGATTATTTTTTAATTCATCAGACAAAAAATGCATTAGACAAGTGGATCATAATTTTTAGAAGTAGTACGGAGCTGAAATTGGTCATCCAAACGCCTGCACAATTTTTCCCAAGAGTACAACCTTGTAATTCGTCAGGCAATTGCATAGACTTGTTCGTAAGTAGTGTAACATTAGAATTAGTCAGCCAGCCGGTCCCCTGTAAGTAGTAGTGAATCACAATTTTTGTAAGTAGTATAAGTCGGAAATTTGTCGTCCAAACGCCTTCTCAATTTTTCCCTAGTAGTACAATCTTGTAATTCGTCAGGCAATTGCATAGACTTGTTCGTAAGTAGTGTAACATTGGAATAAGTCAGCCAGCCGGTCCCCTGAAAGTAATATAATCTTGAAATTCATCAGTTAAATGAATCACAATTCTTGTAAGTAGTAAAAGTCGGAAATTCGTCATCCAAATGTCTACATAATTCTTCCCAAGTAGTACAAACTTGCAATTCATCAGACAATTACACGAACTCCTTTCTAAGTAGTGTAACATGACTTACCCAATAAATTCTAGTGTACATTGATTTTCAATTTAAGAAAACTCAGAAATGACTGACGTTGTAGTGAAACTATGAAAATGTTTAACAGAAGAAATAAATTTTCACGTAACGTTTATTCCCTTTAACCGACTCGGAAGATTTTTATCCCTCATAAAGATTCTCGGTCGTTTTGACGAGGGTTTTAGTGTTAATACCGAGGATGAACCGTCAAACAGAACCTCTGACTTTCGCCCCGCGGAAAAAAATGGCAACGAGGGGGGAACGTTGAGGAGAAATACGGGGCGACCCTTTGTCGCAGTAAGAGAACGAATGCGCCGTAAAGGGAGGGCGGCTACGGGCCGTGCAAATAGTATTGGCAGCCAGTGGCAAGCCAATATTGGCACCGCGAGCGGAGCCGAATCGAAGACGCGTGGCTCCGACGGGCAATTCCGAAGTCTCCGCAAAAATCTCTTGCCAACCGTGAAACGCGATCTCTCCTAAATGTTTCCATCCCCCCCACCCCGCTGCAAGCGAATTCCTGTTTTCCAACCCCTTCGCTATTTATTGTCACCCCCTTTGTACGCCTCCACCCACCCTTAATTTGCGCTAGGTTGTTATTGCGCTATGGTGGACGCAGGAACTGCGAAATTGTTTTGAAAGTATCGCCGGTCCCCGCGTTTGCCGAGTGCAATTTTACTGGAAAGCGATTTTTAAACAGTAACTTTTTTTTTATGGCTTTTCATTCTGTTGATGAAATTTCAAATGACCTTTGTAATTATTTTTCATGAGTTTTGTCGCGTTATACAAATTATACAGCATCGTCGTAAGTATACAATTTTAGGGAGACAATTTTCAGGGGATGGTTCCACCCCTAATCCTCGTCCACAGGGTCAATGTAACTCGCCAGTATGAACCTCTGTTTTTAATGAGATCCTCTGTAACAAGTAGATTCTGAATTTTCATGCCATATTAAATTTCCAGAACTAAAATTGCAAGTTTTATAATAACTAACAATCGGTGCATAAAAATTCTACAAAAATTTATTTTAGTATTCAGTACATTACGCGATCACATTTTTCAGGAGTTAATAAAAATAGTTGTGTTTCAGTGTGTCAGTGTGATAATAAATTACTTTAATGGGAATATTTTATACATACATATTACAATGGAACAATGTTCGCTTTCAGCCAAACGAAAATTGTGATAATTTAATTTACCAATTCGTTAAGGTTAAGTTTGAGGTTACCTCGATGGTCCAGAATACAAGATATTTTTACAATTTGCATCTTCGTTCGTTTTCTGGTAGAGGGATTAAGAACGAAGGTTCGCGAGAGCCAGTATTTTCATTCGTCTGGAAGTTGCTTTAATATTTTACCGAGCACCCAGCCTCTTTTCCGGCTGCCTCTTAATTCATCCTGCTCTCCCACCTGGTGGCTTGTTTATTCATACGCCGACGGAAAATTATTCATTACTTTCGCCTGTCCGCCACGCAACAACCGTTCTCGCGGTGTTCTCGCGGACGCGAAAGTGTGATTCGAGAGTTCAACGCGAATTTCAAGACTGGGAACAGGCTTCCCGGAGAATTTCAAAGGACGTTCACCCGCGTCGTCCCTTGTCTCATCTAATAAATATTTACCTACATATTTTTCGCCCTTTTAGCTCCCTTTCATAATTTCTATGTATTTACATGCAGTGTTACACTTTTTCTTCCTGGTTTAGAATTATTCAGACAATGTCGAATAAAAAATTGACTAAAGGAAACAAGCTATTTTTCAATAGTCTAATGTTGGCCATTTTTCTTTTACCCTTTAAATATATTTCAGTGAGTAAAATAATTTTTTCAGAGTTCTAATTTCTACAAAATTCATCACAAAATGAATTCACATTTCATTTCACATTTTATAATGCATACACAGATATATTACAATAATACATTCACAGAAGATTATATTACAAATTTTTTAGAAATAATACACATTCTGCGACGTAAAATTATTTAGACAATTTTAAATTGAAAATAGTGGAAAAAGTCATTGAGAAAAGCACACTACATTTCTTCTATGCTGTTTTCAACACAGATTCATTTCTTCCAATGTTTATTTGCACGCGTTAATAAATATGGTTCCATCGACAGGTTTCCAATGATCCACACACACATGAGACAACGAATCCAACCATTTACAGTAAAAAAAACTCTTGAATTGCGAATGATACGCAGCACGCGTTCGGACGGAAGTTGCATAAATGCATACAAATTCGGAGTGCAGTCATTAGGAGGGTGCGTACTTCTAGCAAAAACTTAAAAATCCTAGCTGCACCGTTACGACGAGGTTCTAATGTCTGGTCTCATCGCTTTCGGAACTCGGCGCTCCTTTTGTTCTTATGCAAATTGTCAGGTGAACGTTTCAGTTTCTTCTCGTTCGCCTTTTCCGGGGGTGGGGGGTGGTGGTGGCGTAGTGGTGGTTTCCGCATTTTTCGCGCGAGCGAACTAAAATTTTTTAGTTCGACGTTAGCGACGCTTCGGCACGCTTTGTGTTTCTAATGAGAGTGAATTTTATCGCGGAAAAAGTTATATCGGGCATTTTTTCGTTTTCCCCCGTCTCTCTTTCTGTCGTTTCCTTTTTTTATTTTTTATTTTGTTCGCGACTTTGCTCATTCTGCCCGGCCTTTGTGTCCTCCTCGCGGACGAAGTTTAATCAGGGGAGATATAGCGCGAGGAATTTTGAACACAATGACACGCCGATCATTCTGGTCGATCGTTTCGCCAATTTCCGAGTTTCCTTTGTGTGGGAATATTAACTTTTTAGAAGCAAAAGGTCTGGATGTCAAAAGTGCCCCAAAATCAAATTAATTATAGCCTAATTCGGTAGCCTATCCGAAGAAAATACTTTGTGCTAATTTTCAACCCTATATGTCGAGAATTTGCATGAAATAATGCTGTACGATGATCTCTCAATTATGTTTCTGATTGTAATAATTATACGTGTAAATTATACGCAACATACATGAATAATATTCAATATCTGATGGTTGTAATAAACCTCTGTCATAAAATGCAATCAAGTACAGCGATTGAAAACAATTTACATTGCCTTGTAATGATCATCTTCTTCAATCACACAGAGACGATTATGTGTTATGATTACGTATTATTTGATATGTAATTGTTCCTTTTAACAATGTGAAACGGTCATGAATAATATTTAATATGAAATGCTGATAATGAATCTGCTACTTCCCTTCGTGTAGCAAGTAACATCAGGAAAATAATTTGTTTTTCTTCATGCACAATAATGTTCATATATTATTATTATATTACAGATTTTTCTACGTTTATGTCTTATCAAAAATTGGTAAAAATGCGGACGTACAAGGTTGTATATAATTTACCAGGATTTTCAAATAAAATTCTGTAAGATCCTGCTTTTAAAAATTTCACTACACAAATGATAAACTGCAGGAACACTGGAAGTTTGGCCATCCATAAAAACAGGAAACTTGCAAGAGTATTATTTAATGTATCATTTACATAACAAGCCTGTTACCCTCCAGTAGAAACAGCAGCAATCAGGAAAATAATTTCTCGGAGCTGTTAAAAAATTTCAAGAAACTCCAGCATAAATCAAAGAAATAAGTTTCCCCCGTTGATTCCCTGGACCCACGGGGAGGCGGATTAATGGGAAAATAAAATCAGCACGGGGATTGTAATTTATGGCAGTTTCGCGGGCTGAAGGATGCAGTTCGCAGTGCAATCCCGTTGTGTGCGCGAAGTCAGCTCCTCGGAGCCGAGAACCGGCCGGAAACAATCGAGCCACGGCTGGCGAATTAAAGCGGCAAGGCTATTTTCCGCGGCGTGATCCTGGCAATTTGCAAATTAACGTAATTTCACGCGTGTACGCAGAGCGCGGGCACACACAAGATGGCGCCTCACAATATCCAGAAGTTCGAGCTTCCGCGGAAGAGCTCGCGAGACGTTCCGTGTGATCTTAGGTCGAATTTTCATTGGTAATGAGTTCTGCGGAACGCGTCCTTCTCTCTCTCTCTCTCTCTCTCTCTCTCTCTCTCTCTCTCTCTCTCTCTCTCTCTATCCATCCATCCATCCAGCTCTGTGAAACGCTTTTTACCTTCGTTTCCGGCGGATACCGCGACTGAATAATTTCGAAAACTCGGCAAACAGCCCCGGTGAAATTCTCCGACAACTCGGGAACAGACGTGAATTTCGACGAGCAAAAACCCCGACCGGAATGCAGTCAATTTAGGCGAGTCTTTCTTGCGAGCCGGAACCTTTGCCCCGGTTATGGGAATCGCCCGGCCTCGCGAGCCACCAGCCGGCGAAAATAATCGTTGCCGTTTAACGATCATTGGGTCGTTAGCTATTAATACCTTCCCACTGTAATTAATGCCGTGCCTTGTACCACGAGCGCCCGAGACGCTGATCCTTGCTGACCATTATTTTCGGATTATTGCTTGTGTTGCGCGCGCGGGATCGTTCAATTAAATATCGTTCGCCGGCGGCGACCGACTTCTCTAATCACCAATTAAAATTTTATTACGCGAAAACGACGCCCCAACTGCGAGTTCGACGTTTCTAATTTTTGCGAATTTTTCCTTTGCGGAATTGGGGCTAGATGTACGTTGTACGATTGCGATTAATCGAACACCCTGTATGTGGCTTTTGTAATTTTAGACTGTTTTTTAAATGGATGTTTTGTCCAATTGTTTCATTCTGCTTTCGTGCGATTTTCTTGTGGTGGGAGTCTTCTTCCCTATTTGTTTCTTGTGTCTGATCAAAGCAGGACATTTCTACTTAAGTTTAAATTCATGTACATTTTAGTTTGACATACAAAATCGTATGTTCTTTCAATCGTCAAATATAAATTGGTAAAGAACAAGAAGGTATTACAGTACTTAGAATGTAATTACAGTAAAAAATTATTGAGTACTTTTATATAAAAAGATTGCAAAATGCACCTGTAGAAATTTTGTACTGTATTCCTTGTCTGACTGCTATCGGTTCATTTTACTCGTGTGCATTTTTCATGCGGCTGGAGTCCTCCCCTGTCCTATTTATTTTTCACGTCTGATCAGTGCTGGATCTTTCTACTTGAGTGTGCATTAATACACATTATCTCAAGAAGAATGCGATGTGATTTATCCTTCCAATGGTCGAATATAAACTGGTAAGGAATAGAAAAGTATACGAATAGAAAAATATAATGTAATCGTATATTTTTATGTGAAACATTTCTAAAATTTGTTTAAAAAATTGCTGGCTACCGACAGTCGACATCCCAAACAATTTTTATCATTTAGTAGATACAACTCAGTGATCGTGTGTACGCCAAGTAATATTTTCGCACACCTATAATCACAACTGACGTTTATGGAATACCATTTACGTTATTGAATCTGGGTGTTAAATCCTGTTCAATTTTTCCCGAACCGACATTGTATTCGAGAGAATGGAACCCAGAATTTTGGCTGCGCCATTGAATAGAAGTTGGCTATCGTGTCTGGTTATGGCTAACCAAATCTACTTAATGCAAGTAGATTATACATTCTGCAGTTCAATAAAGCTTTTAGCGTGCATGTTTTCGACAATGAGGATTCCGCACGAAAAATCTCCTTTCAAATGTTAATCTTTCAATTACGATAGAATATGCAAAAATGATTAAATATTGCATTAAACCGAAGCCTTCATTTTTAAAATCGTGATAAAAATTCGTAATAGAATAGAATACGTATTTAGAATATTATGGTAAATTCTCGTCTGAAAGATTATATAAGGGACAGAAGACAATTATAGAAGACGAGTATAGTATGATTTTAGTTACCGTAATTTCTTGGTGATTTAGACTTTCCGATATTCTCGATAACCATATTCACATTCTATAAAGTAAATGATAGAGAAATAAAGTGCATCGTGTCTACTAATTTGCGAACGCGTAATTTTTAAATATTCGTAAGAGTTAATATATGTACTGACGTAGTGCCCGAAGGGTATATTTTAAAATCGAGTATCTCGTCGATCAAGGTTCGAAAATTCGTCGTGGCAAATATTGATCGATCCGGGGTAGAGAAGGGAGCCGGGGTGGTATGCCAGGAGAATTACGTCGCGCGTCGAGATTGCATTAAAGCAAGAATGCAGCAGTGTGTCGTGTCGTGTCGGTGGCGCGGAGAAGCGACGCGACGCCTCTGCACGGCGCGCGCCGCTTTATGATTCCGCGTTGCCGGTGATATCCAAGTGTGTAACCGCTCGTAATTAACACGGTCCATTTAAAACGGAGGGACAAACGACACACCGGGATCGTCGCCGATAATGGCGGAAACGAGTAGCCGGCGGGCCGGGTCGGGCCGAGGATCACGTTCGGTTCTCGATCGTCTCATTAATCCGGGCAAATAATTTAAATACTGTTTTTCCCATCCACCCGCACCGCCGCACGTTAATTGCATTTTATCGCGGCTTCGACGCGCCCGTTCTCGCGCGCACGCACACAGACACGTTCGCTGGAGCTTCCGTGTCAACGATAGAGTAATTTAGCTCCGATGTTTATCGGCCGGCAATGGCGCGCATTGTTTCGCCATCTCGCATTCAATAACAGACAAGATCGTTTCATATATTATCGCGTTACCGTCGCCAGGACTCATGAACCAACCTCTAAAAAGCTCGATCTGCGATCCGGGCGTTTATGGTCGCGGACTAGTGCACTCGCCGGACGCTCCACTGTTCCAATGGCCGTTATCTGTTTCGCTGGATTGGCCCGTTGTCTGCTCCTCGGAGCCGTTAAATCTTTGTGCCTTCGACCGTGCAACCCCTTGCTCTGAAATTTCTATTACAGTCACGGTGATTATCACCAGGCTAGCCATTTGTAATTTTGACCAAGTCAATTTTATAGTTCCAATGGTTCCTATCTCGTTCACGTTGGATTGGCACATTGTCTGCTGCTGGAAGTCGTTGAATCTTTGTGTTTTGTCGGACAGTCCAACCCCTTCCTCTGAAATTTCTATTGTCGCTGTAATTTCGTAAAAGAAAATTGTACTGTTCCAATGCATTGTATAATAATCCAATATATTAGATCTCGTCTGCTTTGCCGGAATGGTCCATCCTCTGCTTCCAAGAGTCGTTAGATCTCTGTGCTTTCGACCGTGCAACCCCTCGCTTTGAAATTTCTATTACCGCTGCGATGCTCAACGTATTTGTTATTTGTTCTAATGTTTGTTCTACGCTGGTTCTAATGTTTAAATATTGATCACCGAATATTTTATTTCGATTGGCAAGAAATTAATAATATTCGTACTCGCAATTAGTGGACTCCCTTTGAAAAATCTTCTTTACAAGTCTTGGGGCCCGATATTACTTAAAACGTAATTTTAAAAAACTTATATATTCACTTTACAGAAATACATTAGAATTTAGCATTTTGAGTGACCAAACTGCAGGTCCTTAAATAAACTTCAATTTTTAAAACAGACTCAAATAATTTTATTCGTCATGTACAGAGTTCTTTATATAAAAAACAGAACAAAAATACGTTCCTCTAAATTAAAAAATTTTGTTGATGTCATAAATGTATCAGAATCATCAGTCAAGTAATGATTCCCTAAATGGGAAATTGTAAATTTGATGTATGACGATTTTTACTGTAAACTCACAGGCTTCATAAAAAATGAAATAATATTCCCTTTTTCATTGAATAATATTCGAACAGTATTTCGTAATCTGTGATCTGAATAATATGCTGGATTTATGAAATTAAATTTAAACTCTCCTCGCGTCCATATTAATATTACAAGGAAAGAGGCATGCTTTGATGTGTCAGTCATGCTTGGACTGACATTTTATGATTGGGAAATGCAGCTCCTGCTTTAAAATCGAGCATTAATCTGACACATTCAAACTCAGGAATTTTATCCAAACGTAATCTTCTCGGAATATTCTATGTGGATGATCAAACAGTTCTTCGAGTATTGCTTGGAAGATTAATTATTCTGTTTGATATTGATTTCGATGTACTTTCAACATTACTCGTTGTTACATTCTCCATTTTTTTTTTCGTTCGCAGAAAATTGCGAGTAGAAAATACAGAAATCTTTTTTACGAATGTGCAA
Organism: Halictus quadricinctus; assembly: GCA_028454245.1. Lineage (NCBI taxonomy): Eukaryota > Metazoa > Arthropoda > Insecta > Hymenoptera > Halictidae > Halictus > Halictus quadricinctus. The sequence goes on from CM052127.1 coordinate 12,365,265, forward strand.
ACGAATGTAGATTTAAAAATAATATTTCTGTAAGCTTCGGGGTTTTATTTTTTTTAGAGAATCAAGCTTCAACGACTTGCACGATACGAGTACGCAGTGATACCGTAGTCCGACTATTGCTCGTTATTTCTACTTGCACTCGATGCTACGTTATTGCCTCCGGTTCATCGGTCTTGCTGTTCTCCTAACGACCGACTGGTTCGTAAAAAATTATTGTCGAGAACCGGTAACACAATGTCTATTGGTTACGTTTATGAACGCTTATGTAAGTGGAAACGAACTGTAACGGTCAGACGCTCGTGCTATTCTAACTTCGATGAGAACGGGGCTCGCACTGAATATAGCTATTATTCTACATTTTGGTTTGCAACATCTGCTCTGCTGTTATATTTATTTACAATCGTGTCACTAAAATGAGAAACAAAAATTTTTACAATCCGAATGTTGCTGCATAAGTCCTACATTTTTCTAATACGAATTAATTCAAAATCTAATCGTTTTAAATCGATCGAAAAATAATTTTTAAAACGGCAATAAAACTCAGAAAAGCTAATAAATTTTTTCGACTGGAGATTTACTATTTACTGAATTGAGTAAATTAAATACAAAAGTGCACAGGTAACTCCAAAAATGTACACAAATTTCCACTATCTCGGAAAGCCAACTTCTCAACACCAATTTCTTCGGGATAAATTTTAAACGCATTGATCGGGCAGCTGGATTTTTCAAGTCCACCTCGAGAGGTCGAGAGTTAATCCGATCAGAGAAGATTCGAGGAAGTCGAGCATCTTTGTCGCATTAGTTTAAATATTGGATGGGGTGGGATGTATTACATTTAATCAAATATTTAGACGGTAAAGACAGTGCTGGAAAGGATCGATGCCGCACCGAGCGCTTTAAAAAGGCATGAACGAGCGATAGCTTCTACCTGAAAGTGCTCCTTCATCGTCGGAAGCCCCATCGGAGGGATCGAGCGGAGAAGCCTCGAATAAATCTTCATACTTTGCCGAGTCGGACGCTAGTCTTCGGAGGTGTCCACTTTCCGGTACGTTCTTTGCGGCTTACTCGCGCGGAAGAATCACCGGCACACAACACTAACGAGGAACAAAGCGTTTCCAAGGGAAACCTCGTCCCGCGACGTATCCATCAAAGCGGCCACGTAAAATGCTTTCCCCTATTATTCCCGATCTTGTTTCTTCGCTCGGTCGTCCGTGGCCCTCTTTTTGCCCCCCACCCCTCCTCCCTCCCCCCCCCCTCCAACCGACGCTTTTTCAGGGAGACACGGACTTCCGGGTCAAGAGTCGCGGATTTTTTGTTATTCGCTCGACCGCAGTTCTGCGCAGCCATTGACCCCGTCACGAGGACACAGTGTCGGCCATTTTGTCATCGGTTTTACAATCATGCGGAAAATCAAGCTTTTGGGAAGCGATTTGTAGGTTTTTCCTTTTAGATCAGCTTTATCATTCTGAGATTTTGTTCCAGCCTTTGGACTGCATTGTACGTTAGGTGATAACTAGACTGCGGATGTTTATGCAAAATAAAAAATATCTGCATTGATTGCAAGACACGGTAGCGAAATAAAAATTTCTTACTTCTTTTAATTATTTCGACCTCGTGGCCTTAAATCTTGTTAATAGTACCCTTAAGTAATCAATTATTTTCAAAGAATTACAATTATTCAAATTATTGAAACACATTTTTGATTTCATTATTTAAGCACATATTATAATAAAAATCTCACAAAGTTTTAGTAAATTCAAACTTCTCCTGCCTATAATTCGTTTCACTTTTATATGTATCGTGCTTGTCAGGTTTAAAGTACATTCAAGTAGAATGAACTAGTATCGCTCAGACAGAGTAGAGAAATAGTCCAAAGAAACTGATCGCATATTAAACTATCTGAAAACAGTAAAAGCCAGCAAAAAGCTATCGGAAACCAGTTGTCCACATAAAATAAAAAGATCGTACAAACAGTTCACAATCACTCGATTATTAACAGCCTGATGAAAAATGCAAACAGCAAAAACCAACTCGATAGTGTACACTCGTCTATTCCGTCCTATATACCACCGGCTAAAATTTTAATATACCTTTTGATAAAATATCGAGCAATTCATTCTCGGATGTACCTGCCCGGTTCAGCAATTAAAACGCGAATGATCCGCCTCTAATTCGGTGTTCCATATCAATTTTCCAGGTCGGAGATAACAACAACCGAAGCGGCAAGAAGCTGAGGAATTTGCGATTCATGAAGGTTCGTCTGGAAATTATTCAGAGTGCAAACCCTTATTTTGTACCTTGTCACCGTTCGTAGCCACTCGTTTTTCGTCGGCGCTGCGGCTGCGGTGCGGCGCGAGTTCGTGAGAGCCACGAAACAGGTCAGACCGGACATATTTTACCATTAGCCGAAAACCTGGTGCTCGATGGTTCCTCCGCGGAGGAAGTGTACGGGTCACGCGGAACCGCTTTACGTATTCCGCGACCGTGCCGCGCTATCTTCGCGGGAACGGACAGAGAGTCCCATCCGATAAATCTCAATTTTTATTCAGCCCGGGACACCCTTTATCTTCCGTTGGTTTCCCCTTTAATTTATGGAAAAAAAAACCGCCAGCGGAACGGGCCGTCCGTAAACGGGCTGAGCGAAGCGGGTCGCGAAAAAGAGAGGGGGGGGGGGGGGGGGAGAGAGAGAGAGAGAGAAAGAGAAACGTAGCCGAGGAGCGCGAACTTTCAAGGAGTCTCGCCGAGAAAAACTTTTTTTAACCTTCGCCCTTAATTCCGGCCCCAACGTACGAGCGAACGCGTGCTCCAGGGTCGCGATAAAAATTTCACCCCGCAACTTTCTAACGAGACCCGGCCCCGCGATAAAAATTATTACACCCGGGCCCAGCCAGCCACACACCTACGCACGGTTTTTTTTCCGTTCGCCGGAAGAGGGATTTAGTAATGAGAAAAAAAGAACGCTGTTTATACCCGCGCGAGGCCTCGTTAAACAATATTAACTTCGGGGAACGCGGCGCGATCGTTACCCGTCCACCTTCCGCCCGCGTTTCGTCAACCTCTCTCGTCCCCGTTGCTTCGAACAACCCTTTGCTACTGTTCCTTTTTAATTTCAGGCAATTGCAAATTCCGCTGACTCCTGCTCGACGACCCGTGTAGACCTGTTTGTCGGGGAAACTGGATTTTCCGACTTTCCATAAGTAGATTTGCCCTGTATCAGTCAGACGTTTGATTGGGTACGAATGGCACACGAAAGGAATTTTTATGTCGTACGTAGAAAATATTGGGAGCTATTCAGTTCATTGGCATATGTAATAAGAATTGAGGGAATTTAGTGGAATTGATACGTGATTGGTCAGACAGATCAGTGTTAGAACGAAGAAGGAAGAAGTTCACTTTGTTTCATCAGCAGGAAGCAAGCAGAAAAATGTACGATTGCAACACAGATTGTTAAGCAAGAATGCAATAGATTCAGTAGAATCTGCAACTGATTGCATCAAATTGCTGATTTTATGCGTTTATGATAAAAATGGTCTGGCCAAATATAAAATTAGAAAGCAATGAGAGGAATTAAATGATATTTTTATATCACTTTAAACTTCCTGAAATTATTAAAAGAGAAAATAAATTTTCACTTCTGTCCCTTACAAATGACTTCGACAATTTTTAAGCAATGCGAATATAAATAAATCACAATAAATCACATGTTTAAAATAACAGAATCGTGAAGAATAGGGTCGATTCAGTAGAACAGATCAATGTATTGTCAGACGTTTCCTAGAAACGTAAGAGTAGAATTTAAAGAACGAGGGGCTATTGTTATCGAAGAAACTCCTGATAGAACTGAGCTGAGTAGTATCAGTCAACGCACGATCGGGCAGGGAGCACTCGTTTCCGCGGCGAATTAATCCGCCGGAGTGTTCGAAACTCTCCAAAGAAGAATGTCCAGCAACTTCGCTTTCTTTCGAAAATAGAATGATACTGTTCCGGCCATAGTCACCGAAATAACTCTGAAGTTCTAAGGGGAACGCTAAGAGGCGGCGGACACGTCCCGTCCGATATTAAAATACGTCCTCGTCGCCGATCCCTCGATCGAACAACGGAAAGAATAAAAAATGGACGAACGAAGACCCCGGAACGAGGAGTTAGGGTAAGTGGCGACACGGGGGCGAGAGGTTGCTCGGAAAGTATTGGGGGTTTCGAGGGAGGGAGGGAGGGAGGTGGTTGGGGCGTCGAACTTTCAAGTAAAAGCCGAACGGAGTCGACGAGAACGTGGGACGCCGGAAAAGTTGCTCGGCTCTCTCGACAGGAGTTTTCGCAGGGCAGAAATATATGGTCGCGAGGACACGTCGTCCTTATCAAATATGGATGCGTGGGTGTCGCGCGAGTTGCGTGGTTGACCAGCTGAACTCCTGTCGGGGGAGCGGAGCATGGGCACGAGAATAAAGATGTCCCCGGCGCAGTTTGCGATCGCCGTGCCACCGGAAAAACTAGGGTGAACTTTGACAATTTCTTTTATGGCTGTTTGAACGAGTTTGGACAAGCCTGCGGTGACAATACTTTATTGCTTTTAGCGGTGAGCCGCGGGAATAGGATACGAAGCTGCGAGAAAAATAAAGGAACATAAAATGGAGAACATCGTATATGTACACTGCGGTTTATGGATGTTTGAGCACGTTTGAACTGGCCCAATAATATAGTTATTGCTGCTCTTATTCGGCGGAGTTTAAACGAACTGCAGTAAGGGAAATGGAGGAGACTGTGGGTGCAACGTTTACTATGCTAACTGTAGTTTGTCGGAGATTGATCGTGTTTGACTGAGTTTGAGATGTCAATACTCATTCTAAACTTGAGCTGTCTATATTAAACTGTAAAAATAGAGATGAAGAAAATCAAGGGACGTGGCTGTCGAACTCAGTTGACACTTGTTTGACTGTGTTTGACGAACTCTGTCCAATATTCACTGTTATGTACTTACACTTTACTTCCAGAAAGGAGTAATAATAAGCAAACAATTTTTTGAGAAAGCCTGAATGATGTGTTTATTATCTCAAGAGTTTCTGTATCTAGTCGTTTGACAATGTTTGAACAGGTGTAAAATGCTGATACTCGTCGGCACCTTTAACAATCGTCTTCGAAAACGGTAAAAACAATTACAAGTCGCAGTAAAGAAGGGTGGGATGCCTACTGTCGGCTAGAGAATCACTGTTTGACCATGTTTGACTGAACTTCCATTCCCTTAAACACTCGCCTCTAATCGCCAGAAAAAGATAGCAGCTCGAGCTGAAAAGGCAAAATGGCGCCGTAATTTACACCAAGCGAACAGGGCTAAAAATTCGGACGTGGCTCGATGTTATCGCGTTTATCAGCCTGCAGGTTCGCTCCTGGGTGGCTGTGGGACTCGGGGGCGTTGGTGGGAAACCGCGACAAGGCTCTCCGGGCTCCGGTTACCATTTTCCCCTCGGTTCCGGGCTGGTGTCGGTCCAGCCGGGGCGAAACCATCATACACTGGACTGGAACCTCTCCTTCGTAGCCAAAAATTCAAATTTTGTAAAAATTTTTATCCAAATCAATTGATAATCCTCCGAAGCTTCAAAATATTAGCCATTTCAGATAAGTATGTGTTCAGGGACATCAACAAAGTTGACCCGTATTCACTGTCCTACAAATTTCAATGCAAAGGATTTAAAAGAAAAATTTTCTATAGAAAATGGAGGTCACCTAGATTTTTTAAATGTTAACCCTTAGCACTCGAATGGCGATTATAAGGCGTCACTAAAAATTGCTGTATCATTACTCAAAATATTTTTTACATTATTAAATTCGTTTCTATTTAATAATTCACTAAACACCATTTTCGTATGTATAACATGGAAATGAAAATATATAGAACGGAAATATTCAAATTGCTTCAAATGCAAAGGGTTAATATATGTGTCGAGGCGAATTCAACGACCCGTACTATAACCTTGACCCTTGAAATAACGCTAAAATAATTTTGGCCACATAAATTCCAGCCCACCGTGCATCGGGGATTGCTGGATCGGAAGATTTTGTGGGACATCGCACCCGCTAATTCCGCAGATCGATCCTCGACCGATAATTAGCCGGGGCCATTCTCCGAAGTCATTGTTCCCCGCGAGTCATTCTTGCTCACGGCGTCGCGACTTCAATGCGACGAGGACGTAGGACCCTCCCCTCCTTCTGGAAGCTCCAGTGAATGCTCGTGAATATCAATCGCGAAATCCGAAGCCCCGCGGATTCGTTTGATTCGCTGCTCCCGAGGCTGTAACTCGCGAGAACTCGCCGACAGATATATCGATTCTCGCAAGCCGTGAGAACCGGCTCCATAATTAATGAGAGTGGAAAATGTTATTCGACGACGTTTTAATGGATCTGATATCCGGGAACGAGCTGCGCGCCGACCCGCGTGCGCGCGAACCCTCAAATATTAATCTTTCGACGCGCACATTAGATCGGCGAGATCCCCGACTGCCAGCTGTGAATCATCCCGCGGAAATTTCGAACAGTTTTATTATTCACGAGCCGCCGCCGCTGCGAATTTATCGCCTGTTCAGAGTTTTGTCTGAGATCCTCGGCCCGGAGAAACACTGATTCAAGGCGAGTGTTAATTTTCGGTTACCGTTTCCGCTTGAAATCACGAGCTTTGTGACAACGAGACCCCCGGTAACTCGGTCAGAATTTCAGTCCGAATTTTGCAGGCAGAGCTGTGAATTTTGGGGATCTCTGAAAATTGTTGGATAGAGGATAAAGTTTGATAGAATTGTATAGACTATATTCTAAAATATTTAAACATTTTCTGAGCTCCCCAAATTCACAACTCTGCTTACAAAATCCTGCT
>CM052127.1:12378327-12408122 GCA_028454245.1 Halictus quadricinctus
CTTTCCACGCTACTTGGACATTTAAAGTGTATCGAAAATTTTCAAACGCTTGACCCACATTAGCATCTCTCATAAATTGCCTAAACGTTGGTGATTGGGTGATTTATATTAATTTTTTTCCACCGGTTCAAAAACATCTGAAAAATCTCTGGAATACGTATTGAAGTCTCTATTTAATATTAGGGGTACCCATAAGCAATCAATTATTTGCAAAGAATTTGTTTTGCCTTTTGTACCGATCGTTGAAGAAGAAACACGTATTCTTTTACAGTTTTCAAGCAACTTTTACAGTTTCAAGTAAGGAGGCATCTTGAGTCATATTTTGCTTCACGAACTCTGGATTTCTATAAGAGGGGGATTGAGAATTTACAGGAAGTTGGCAAACTGACCTCGATAATGATGGAGATTATATAATAAATTAAGAAATAAAAACTTGAATTTACTACAAAGTTTGTTTCAGATTTCAAAATAATTGATTACTTATGGGTCCCCCTAATACGTCATCGTTGCGACGTGAAATGTTTGAAGCATTAATGGGAAAAAATAAATTGATGAGTGAAATTTTCCTCCGGACGTAAACAACCCCGATTGCCCACGGAGGGTTGCTACAGCAGTGCAGCAAAGTTCTGTGACACGTGCAAAATTTTGTTATGTTCAACTTGCAGCTGTCGATCCGATTGGACAGAGAAAAGTAATTGATATATCGATGACGTTGAACGATAACCGGAGAACACGTTGAGGGGTGGTTTGCTTGGGGGGTGATTTTCGCTAGAGACACGGCGGCCCCGAAGTTACAGATTATTCGTGCACGTTTACGCGACAGCCATTTCCGGGGGTGTTTCGCGGCCCGAATTCGAGCCGAACCACTATAATTTCGCGAGTTAAGAGCGCGGAAGGGTGTTGGAGAGGGTGCAAGGGGGTTGAACGAGGCGCGGAATTGTCGGCGCTGAGACAAGTTCCGTAGACGGCTGCGGATGGGGGTTGAACGGGTGGGGGGGAGGGGGTACTGGAACACTTTTGGCCCAACGGGAACTTCGCCCGTATATTATGGGTGCCGGTGGTAATTGATTTTGCGGAATCGTGTTAAACTGGGAAGTAGGTTTCGTTCCCCCGGAAATCACGGTATTGTAACGCGTGTTCGTGACTCCCACTCCTCCCATATCCTGATAGGGTGGCGAGAGCCGGGCCACCCCCGTGTTTCGAGACCGAGTATGGGGTATGGCTTTTCTTCGTATCGCACCCCCGGAAATACGTCGCAGACGTTATTGCCAATAAGTGCCTCGCATTTCTTCGTGTCTCGACATTCCTCTTATTTATATTGGGAACGTTTCCCCATTTTGCAACTGTCTGACTCACCTCCTCCGCCCTCCCCCCCTGCTCGGTTCCCCTCCACGGCGCGCCGGGATACACGTTAAAGGGGGTGAGATTGAGTAGCTATGCGAGTGAGACGTCGCGTCGTTTGTTTGGCGTTTGATACGATTGAGATACAGGTCTCCGAGATTGGAAATTATTCGGGCCGTTCTTTCCGAGGCTGGAGGGTGCAAATGTGGATTTAAGGGTGCACGGAGCTAGGGAAATGTGAGTTTAGAAGTAGTTTGATTTTTGAGGGGTTGCTTCGTCTTGACAATTCGATCGTAAGACTGGGGAAAGGGTTTGGAAGATTGGAATATTTTTTTGAGAATTTTTGAAAATTTTCGGGGACGTTCTTTTGGAGCTCGGTGATGTAGATGGTGATTTAAGGATGTAGGAAGCTAGGGAAATAATGTGAGTTTTGGAATATTTTTATTTTTCAGTGAGAAATGGGAATTTTTTAAATTTATATTCAGCAGAGAATTTCACGGTGAATTTTATATATGTTAATGGCCACAATTGATAATAACTTCTGTAAATCAATAAATCATAGAAATGAACGAATGAAAATTCTGAAATAGAGAGGAGCCCAAATCTAACAGGAACGTAACTACAACTTTCACAGAATTTTATTTTACTCGTTTTCCGCTACCGTCTTCAACCAGGAAATTAACAATGCGCGAAATAGAATTCTATTTTACTTTAGTTTCTCAGCAGTTGGCGGTGAAAATGTAAATTTCGGTGCTCATCCGCGTCTAGTAATTAGTAAACTGCAGAAGTTTAATTTTCTAGATAACTTCAAAGGGACTCCAATTATAACGCATCAAATTATACATTGAATATCTGCGGTTGTGACTAATCCACTGATTCGCCATTGCGTTACAATTTTCACACTTCATGAATAAAATTGCAACCTGAAAAAGTCAATAATCTAGCTAACTTCCCATTAATTAATATATATTATTAATACACTGTGGTTTTTATGCATTTACGACAAAATTGATGGAACATTAAATAGTGGAATAATTCATTTTCATGGTACTGAAATTATTAAACAAAGAATTTTCTATTTGGTTTCCATTTTTTGCAAAGGACGGTTTCCAACAATGAATTACTAGAATATAAAAAACTAAATAAAATTAAAAACTGTTTAAACAATTTAAAAACACTTTTACATTATTTTCAACTCATGAAAATTGTTAGGAAAAGAAATAGATGTCTACGTGGATCTCGAATCTTAAAATTGATGGAGACAGTTTTCATGTTGCATAAAAATCTGCGGGCTAGTAATCATTAAAAATGATACCACTGAATATAAACGGCAAAAATAAACGTGTATTTACACGAAAGAGCGTCGCCGAGCCATTATGCGATCTTCCTCGGAGCGAACGATTTCAATGCGGTTTTTCATTTGTTTGTTGCACCTGCTCCCGCGGTTTTGCTATTAAAACATACATTTCCACGAGCTGACGCGACTCTTTTGAATGTTTTCTGTGTCTCGCAGACGGACGCGGAGCGCGAGATATCCCATTTTTCCAGGTAGCCCCGGATATGTAATTTTATTAGGAAACAAATTATGTTCTCGTCGTTTAATTTCATTGTTTACCGGAACAATTTGCAATCAACGTCCGTCTTCGTTATCGCGGATCAGCCGTTCGCCCACCGATGATATCGCCCGGCCGCTTTTATCATGCAAAAACGATTTTTCTTTTGAATTTCGACTCTCACTTCGCGAATGAATTCGCGAATGCTCCCTTATTCGGATCCCCCTCGGTTCGGTGTGTATTTTTTATTCGCTCGGGCTCGAAATAATTCTTCTTTTACGCGCTGCATTAATATTCGCTATGAATTATTAATGCCGGCACGAATATGCTTTAATCTATCGAACAAACCGGCCCGGCATATTTACAATGTACACGGGAGCCCCGCGATTAAAATGTCATGTTAAATTTATATCGGCCAATTAATGAGAACGAAATACTAAAATACAGATCACATTTATTTGTCGAATATTGCGTATCCGGTAAAAATTGATGGACACATGTTCGCTAGAGAATTTAATAATTCTACTAAGGAACGCTTGTACATAAGAAAATTTAATTACGAACATCGTTCAATACTGAAAGCGTAACCTAATTTACACCTATATCTATGTTGCATTAACGTGTACCTCGAAAAAGAGAAATACTTGCGGGATTATTAATAGAGTGCGGACCTTTATGCAAAATAAAAATTGCCTGCATCGATTAAATTTTTTTAATATTTTTACTATATTAATTCTTAAGTAGTCACTTTTGTCGTAAATGCATGAAATCTATAGTCTAATTATGAGTAACATTAATCGATTATGAATTGTAATTTGGGTTTGGTGCAATTATAAATAATAATTATGATTTTATCACTTTTGTATCGATTTCGACTGTAGAAAATTGTTTAAAAAAGGAAATAAATGTCTAGGCAGCTTCCGTATCTAGCAATTAGTACAGGCAATTTTTATTTTGCATAAAAATTGATTACCGACCACGAATTACTTCCATTGTTATTTTATCGATTTGCAAAGACTCAGAACGGTACTTTTGAGCAGGAACGTATTTTCCGGAAGATCCTTCGAAATGCTCAACTGCGATCGCAGTTAGGCTGCCTCGAGCTTAAGCCGTTAATTGGTTAAGTTTCCCCGAAGCCTCGCCTCGTATGAGCATAATTAATTCTCGAACTTCTGAGGGATGAGGCTAGTCGTCGAAACCGCGCCGCCCGTTATTATTCGCACTCGGTAAACTTTAAATACCGAGTCAAAGCGAAACTTCTCGCGAAGGAATACGAAAAGTTTGGTTAAAAAAAGCTTTCGGCCACCCTCGAACTCCGGAAAGTTTGTTGACTGTTGCGTATATTAAAGCTGGAAGTATGCGAGGCTGCTAGTTTATTAATATTTGGTGACGGTGGAAGATTATTTTTTGCATTTTACATTGCACGGGAATATGAAATATTTTTGTTCTGCAGGTTCAATTTTGCTGAAATAAAAATTAAGATTCTGACTTCAGGGAAAATGGTATGCATGTAAATTTTATTGAGTGGGAAATGGAAATGATGTTAAAAAGAAAATAGGAGTCATTATAAATGGAAAAATGGAGACAGATAGCGTTTTAATTTTTATTGCTTGTCAGTGAGGGAATTGTTTAACATTTTAGACCACGAATCAGATGTTATAACAGTTAAATAAATAGAAAAATGGAGATAAAATGTGTTTTAATTTTTATTGTTAGTCGGTGAGGGAATTGTTTAACATTTTAGACTATGAATCAGTTGTTATGACAGTTAAATAATGTTATTATGAATGATTTATTAAATTTCAGAGAACTGAATCAAATTGGCATGATGAAGATTCGATGCGTTGCAGGGAATAATTGCGATTTGTACGATTTTTGTTTCGTAATAAAAGTTTATTGCGGACGTTTCGGAATAAACATTGTCCCGGAACGAAACACGGGCCGCATTAATTAATCCATCATGTTTATTGTATGTTTTATCCTTTTTAAACGGTTGGATTCAATTTCCATGAAATTTTCGTTCGCATTATTTGCCTGATAAAAAATTCATGATCCGCAACATGTGTTATCCGCGCGTTATTTTACCACGATGAAGTATATTCTAGCATACTACAATTTCCTAACAAATTGGCGCAACAGTTTCTCTAAAACCTCGTTTATTCACTGAACGTATCAAAGCATGCCTCTTGCAGTACAAATATCTCCGCGTAATGAAATAAAATATTTACAATAATACATTACCCTCATTGTGCCCTCGGTATGTATCTAAACTCACTGCTCTATAAAATTGGGAAAAATTCATTTTTGGACTAGGCATTATTGCCTATACTAAACCAAGAAAAATTAATTTCTGAAGTTAGGCATTACTAGCCCATATAAAATAAAAAGAAAACTAATTTGTAAACCTAGGCATTACTAGCCCATATAAAATAAAAGAAAATAATTTCTAGACCCAGGCATTACTAGCCTATATAAAATAAAAAAAATTAATTTCTAGACCAAGGCATTACTAGCCCATATAAAATAAAAGAAAATAATTTATAGACCTAGGCATTACTAGACTATATAAAATAAAAAGAAAATTAATTTGTAAACCTAGGCATTACTAGCACATATAAAATAAATTAAAATAATTTCTAGACCAAGGCATTACTAGCCCATATAAAATAAAAAAAATTAATTTCTAGACCAAGGCATTACTAGCCCATATAAAATAAAAAAAATTAATTTCTAGATCAAGGCATTACTAGCCCATATAAAATAAAAGAAAATAATTTCTAGACCTAGGCATTACTAGTCTATATAAAATAAAAAAAATTAATTTCTAGACCAAGGCATTACTAGCCCATATAAAATAGAAGAAAATAATTTGTATATCCTTAGGCACCATTGTCAGGAAACAAACTGCAGTACCAGGGTGTTAATGAATTGTCCGCCTAATTTTGAATAGCACTGTACAAGGGAAGAGCACAGAACCGACGCTTATACTCCGCGGGAAGTCTTTCAACCCCTATTCGGAGGATCGTCTTATTCGAGCGTATCCACAAAAGAGTACGCCACGGCATCCTACTGCAAAATTACTGATCGGGGCCTCGAATAAACCCCAAGCCCATCCCGAAGACGTACGCTGCGAGGAAAATTACCGATCACCCAGCGAGCGGCGAAAGAATCGACCAGAAGAACCCCCATTCTCCGGGCAGATTATTTTTCCAAGGGGAATCGATTCGATCCCCCTACCCCTAGGGTTTCCCATCGTGCTCTCGATGCACCAAAAAAGAATCCATCCAACGAAATCTACGAGAATGGTCGGGGTGTGCTCGTGGATGCTGGGGGTGAGGTCGCGAGCCATCGCCTGTGATAGCAGGATTTTAATTTTCTTTTTTCATTATTCGAGAAGGGAATTTATTTTTTATTAAATCGTTATCTGATGTTTTTATACTTTACAGTAAAGAATCCATATAAAAATGTTATAGGATATTGTGTTTCAAACCTCCAATGAACGCTGTGCTTAAATTTATATCTACCAGCAGGGTGTGTGTTTATCCATATATGTACACATATCCATCTATATACATAGTATGCGAACTGCCCAATTTCAACAAGACCAAATCATACATGGGCCAACAATAGAATACAATACTATACACACAGGCGAAGTGCAAATTTCCCGGGCATAAAAGCTCTCAAATATCTACCGAATACACAGAAAGTGTACAATTGTATTTTATCTGAAATAATAACATTATTCCGTTAGTAAATATTATGCGTGATATATTCAGTTTAACTGCAAAGAGACGTACCTCCTTTAACTGAAAATGGGAAAAATGTGATGTAAAAATCAAAATTAAATTTTACCCTCCCCTAAAAATTCGACAAACATCTTCACACAAATTTCTATTATGCAAACTGCCATCTTCAGGATCATTCGTTACACAGTTTAAAATACTGCATTTCAAGATGAAATGGCCCATCAGTTTCACTTAAAAAAAGTGAAAATTAAATGTTACTCACCCCTAGGACGTTAAAAAATGATCTCACTCATTGCCGAATGCTTCCGAAGCACTAAAAGAAAATTCGCCCACTAAACTCCACGGGAACGATCCTCCACAGGGTGACGACGAGATCAAAAGGGGGTGGCGAGCGTGAAAGTCAACCCTCTCGTCCCGGCGATGGCAAGATTTTTATTATTTTCTCGATAACCGTCGGGATGCTCCATCCGACATCGGGCGAAGTGGCCGAGAGCCGGCGTTGCCGTTAATCCAATTACCCCCCCCCCCCCCGGATTAATTAAACGGGGGTGGTGGTTGGTTCTCGTTAAGCTACTTCGGTCGGGCACCGTCGGGTGTCGGTTCGGTTATACACCTCGTTTGGAACGTGGGTACCGGTCGTTCCCAAGAACCACACCGTGTCCCACTGCCAGCTAAAGAGTTGGAGAGAGAGAGAGAGAGAGAGAGAGAGAGATCCTCCAGCAGCAAACTTTCGCCTCGAGTGGAAGACGGGGCTGAAGAGGCTCGCTGAATTGGACGATCAACCTCCCACCCCCCACCTTTTTCCACTTTTACCGCGCACTGTTTTCGAAATGTTTGTGTCCGCGGCCATTTCCAAGTTTCCACGGACCTCTCGTCTCGCTGCTGCAGCCTGTTCTTCGAGTTTCCCCCGGTGCGGGGGTGTGTGGACGCAGATGGGGTTGCACGGTTTGACGGTGCGCGTGCAGTCGATTGATTCCCAAGATTAAACCTGCGCTAGCTTCACCCGGACCTGTCTCTACATGGTGTTTTTCAACGTTAGTAAATTTTCTATAATGTGTTTTTTGATACAGCAATTTTTATACAATCTTTCCAATGCATTTTGTTTGCATTTGTATGGTTTTTAATACGTTGACCGACTTCTATATGCTGTTCTGTGTCAGGGATTAAATGTCACTGTTTCCTTGACACCAGCAATTTTTGTATGAATTTTAAAGTACATTTTTGTTTATACGGTTTTTAACATATTGTAGATGACTGGTTCTTGGCATCGGGAATTTTTACATTATTTCTCAGACACGTTTTGTAATATTCACTTTTTAAAATAATTTATAAATAATAGACATCATGTATCAGATTCTGTCGAATTTTAGCAAGTCGAAAAGTGACAGTATTCTTGAATTATTTTAATGTCATTTTAAAAATTGTATTAATGATTATCAGTGCGTGGATAGAAATAGGGGTAGATTAAGGGTTGAAGAGTTCACTGATGTGGGAGCAGTCGGCTGATTCCGGCGATTGATACAG
This sequence comes from Halictus quadricinctus, assembly GCA_028454245.1. Taxonomy (NCBI): domain Eukaryota; kingdom Metazoa; phylum Arthropoda; class Insecta; order Hymenoptera; family Halictidae; genus Halictus; species Halictus quadricinctus. The sequence goes on from CM052127.1 coordinate 12,386,495, forward strand.
TGATGGGTATAATGATTGTACAGCGTTGGAAAGGGTGTAGTGAAGTGACTAATTGTCCGGCGTTTGTGTAGGTGTGCTGGATTGATAACTATGGCACTGGATACAAAAGGAAGGCTCGAGAGCCTGTTGATTAATAGATGGTTAACATCGAGTGCTCTGCCCTGGCATAATTAATTAATTTACCAGCGTTGATTCATCGCTCCGACAGTTTAATTTCAGTGGTTCGCACTTTGTTGTTTGCATAACGAGTTAAAAAGGCTGTTACTAGTTGTCGCAAACATAGAATCAGAGACTGAAAATATTTTTAACAAAAATATTCTCTAAAAAGTTTTATCAGTAAATTAAAATGAGGAATAGTCTTCTCTCTTCGTTAAATATAAAAGAATGCATTTAGCACTGGAGTGAGAATATTATTAAAAATTTACATTTAATTGACAGAGTTTTGAATTTTTGTGCAAATTCTGGGACGAGTTTCTGATTTGGAGAATTATAATGTAAGACCCATAAGACAGTGGATTTTCGTGCACTTAAGGGGTGCAGAATTGTTTAAAACTTTCTTAAAGACAAGTTTTAACAGGATAAAATATTTCTGTAATGTTCATTCGTCAACGTCAGTGGCGAAGAAAATGAAGTTTTACCAGATAGTCGTCTCTTTGAATTCTTCCATAAAAATGTAAATTTGCATAAGGTTCTGCAGTCTACTAGTTATTAGACTCCGGATCTGTCTGCGTTCGGCGTGCGCAAAAATTTTAGTGGCATTATTTTATGTTTCTTTCAGCGACACCAGCGAAGAAAATGAAATTTTACCTCCCTCTTTAAATTCTTTACATTGTTCTATTAAAATGTAAATTCGCGTTAAACCCGGCGGTCTGCTAATGATAAGACTGTGCATCGTTATGCACATTTGCATTCTGGGTTATTTCCTAAAAATTGAAACGGAAACATCTTTCTCGGTGATTAGAAGATTCCTCGTGATAGATACAAGCTAAGTAAAAATATTCTACTGTGATGGCTCAATGAGAATGAGCCATTAGCGAGCCATAATGAGATTTCACTGGATGGCGTATATGTTCGTAAAATGACCTTATTTCCATTCATTAAATCTGCCCATATACCTCCACAAGCCACAACACACTGGAAAACGTCAACTCTTTAATGACCAGTAATAAACTCCTTTTACAGTCTTCTGAACGTCTTCCACTAATTTTCCTAGCTCTAAAATTTCTCCAAAATTAATTCCACCCACATATCATCCCCATCTACGTTCGACTCATTACCATTTTAAATAAAATTCCTTATAACCCTGTATGAATCCTCTATACCATTAACACAGTATTTTTCAACGATTATTTTATAATTTTTTAATAACTTTGACACGCAGAAAATATCATATTTTTATTCGTCAATTACGGTAATTTTTCTCCTGTCTTAAATTGCACTAGTCTATTTTTATTGTAAACGATTATTCTGTAAAAGCAGATTTTTAACAGAGCACGAATTGCGAAATAAAAATAGTTTCGAACGCATAAAAAATTCATGACTGGCCCGAAGATCCCCGGAACAAACGGTACCAACCCCCATTTCAATATCTGCAACGATTTTAGTTTTACGGCGAATCAGAGCCATCCATCTTTGTGGAAACCGTCGAGCCCTTTGTTCGCGGTACAGCTCCGTACTTCATGACCCGTGTCCGGGGTCAATTCTCTCGATCCTGTTGCCGAGGAATCTGGGAAAGGAATCCATTATCAGGCGGAGAGTCCCAGATCCCTTCTATGCCCGTATCTCTTTTAATTGATTCCCGAATATCCCGCGAGTGCACCCGGCCTGAAAGAAAACACGTACAGAGAGGCTGCACCCGGTATCGAAACCCCCGTGTAATCGGCCCCTTTGTGACCGTGCATCCCCGGTCGTCCACTTCCACCCCCTGAAAGCCGGTCCCGCGGGTTGCAAAGGCTGGCCGAATGCACTCTGACTTCCGAGAGGACGAAAGTTGCGCCATAGGCAAGAAGAAAAGAGTGGAGGAACCGGGGGGATGAAACGCGCCCGAAGAAATCTCACCCCATCCCCCGAGCCACCCCCGGGTTCGAATTATCGGACTCGCCTCATCTCCCATTCCCCCCGCACAGCCAGCGTCGAATTATCGGCCGGGAACAAGGGGATGGAGAACTCACCGACCCCCTGGGGGGGGGTGCGTTTCTTTGCCATACGTTTGATTTAATTCGAACCAACCCCCCTCGTTGCAACCCGCCCTGCCGGATCCAGATGGATCGACGACGACGCTTCTTGCGATCGCGCCGACCCTGCTCCACACGATTGACAGAGATTAGGATTAACGAGCACGTTGCTGGATCGATCGGACAGGGGATGGTCACTGGAATTTGGTACCGGATGTTGGTTCGAATGAATATACGGTGGGTCCGGAACAGTATTCGAACAATAAATTTCCTATTCGCGAAAAATGCTCGACTTTTAAGCGGGAATAATTTTGCTAAAAAAAAAATAGTACAGAGATAAATTTGGGCTCGTTTTGAAGCTTGGATCCTCTGTTTGCTGAAAAATGAGTACGTCGAATGCAAAATATTTGAAAGAATTTATAAATACAGTCCTGGTCCAATTAAAATTATTGAGAAAATAAATACAATCACGAGCAAAAGTGTAAACAGACTAGTTTTACATGAAACGTGATAATACAACCTATTTTTCAATTGAATGGAATTCAATTGAAGTGTGTTTACACTTTTGCTCCTCCTGTAATTAATACAATTCTTATTCAAAATCCAAATAAAATTCCTAGTCAACTAGACTTGACGAACACGAGTATTATATTCGGAATAGAAGTAAAATTCAGAGTACGTCCACTTGTCTGGAACACTATAAATTATTTTGTCAATGTAGCCGTTACAACCACGCGGCAATAAAATTTTTTCGCTAGCCGGAAGTGATGGAAAGTTTGTTCGACCGCGACACCAGTCTGCGCGTAACACGGTGACAATGACGAATTCCAGGGACGGAATTGTATATTTCCGGGATCCACGGTGGATCTCAGATTAATAGAGATCGTTGCGGAGCCGTTGAAGGTTTGATGCACGCGCGCAGGATCTACGGTGATGTTGAAAAATCGCGGCGATAAATAGCGCAGCGAAAGGAGGCAATGGAGGTGCGGCTCTTTACGTTCGTCAGGATTCAGCCTGGCGAAATTGCGATAAATATTAGAGAAGCTGCTGGACCGGCGAGATTAGGTGCGCGATCGTCGATCCACCGAGCGCGGGAGATTCTCGGGGAACGGGATCATGTTTGCGAATGCTGCACGGGGAACGGGAATAATTATTCTGATTATGGACCCTCGAGCGTAATTGAAAGGAGAAGCGGTTAAAAGCTCGGATAATACAGGCGTCCGGAGAGATGAGCGGAGGCCACAGGAGCCGCACGCGAATAATCCGTGGAAAGATCAAATTACTTTTCCCAGGATAAGTCACTCGACTCGAAAATCCAGATTCAGGTCAACGTCGAGGACCAACAAGATGAGGTTCTCGAAATTTTTGATTAAAAAACTCCCGAACGCTTAAAAATTGTGAAAGTGTGCGATTAAGGAGGAGCCGAAGAAAAATCCAGTGGAATGAGTCCGCCCGTGGTCAGACGTTCGGTAACTTCGGCCTGATGATTTATTAAATTTTAGTTCGTTCGAGGTACTATTTCATACAGCAGCAAATGGTTGAAAAAGAATGATAAGAAATTGCGTGCAGTAGAGTGAGACTGTGTATGGCCAGGTAGGAAATCATCTCTGTCGAGATAGCCTAATGAATTTCATTTCATTGGAGTTGAAATTGATTGAGATTGTATGATACAAAGAACAAGGTGAGTCGAAGATCAGTCAAGTGGAATTAGTATGCTTTTGATAAGACGAAAAGTAACTCGATGATTTATTACAGCTTATTTCGTTGAAATTTCCAGTAGAATGAGTTCGTGTGTGATCAGACCTGAAATGGTTTCTGTCAATATGGAATTGAAAGATTGGGTGAGTCAGTTGGCTGTCAGACTGGAAATAATTTTAATCGAGATTATTCAATGGAACGCACTTCCTTCATGTACATCCTCGAGTAAAAATTGAAAGGGTTGAAATTGACGGAAAAGGTAAAATTACACGGTAGAATGAATCACCATGCGGTGAGACCAGAAATAATTTTAACAAGACGGTTTAACAGATTACACTTCATTAAAGTTACCGTTTAATTAGGAAATAGAAGGTTAAAGAAGAAAGGAAAGGAGAGTCCTTGCAGTAGAATGAGTCTGCGTGTGGCGAGACCTGGGATAATTTCAGTCACGACGATCAAATAGTTCAAACTTAATTAAAGCTGCTATTTAATTGGAATCTGAAAGTTTCAAACGCGATGGAAATTGGAAAATTGCATAGTGGAAAGGATCAATGCGTGGTCTGACCTGCAATAATTCCAATCTAGACCATTTAACAGGTCCAACTTTATTAGAGTACAAAAGATAAATTTATTTACACTGAGATCGTGCTTTAATTTGAATAGTTCTCTAATGTTGCTTTTCGATTACGTTAAACATTAAAAGGAAGACATGAAAAAATGCACAGTGCCAGTAAAAATAATAAAGGTGTGAAAATTCATTAAAGTTGCAGATTTATTAAAATTAGAAAGGTGCAATATCCCAGAGCAGTGAAAGCTTGCACAGTAGAATGGGTCAGCGTCTAATCAGACTTCCCTAAAATTCAGTCTACATCGTCCAATGAGACAAAGGTCATTAATGTTACTGTTTGATTGGAGAGTGAAAGGTTTAAAGAGAACAAAAACTGACAAATCTCACAGTAATCGAGTGAAGTAGTGGTATCACAGTGAATCTTTTCGAACCAGAGTGACACTTCATCGAAGTTACTGTTTGACCAGAAGAAAGTGAGTCGTCAGGAAGGTGGAAAATTGGAAAACCTCGCAGTAGAACCAGTCGGCGGGTGGCCAGGCGAGATACAATCTTCAAGAAGGTTCCAGCAGGGTCGTACCTCGTTAAAGTTGTTATTTAACTAGTATAAATATTCAAACTACACCGAACAAAGTGAAACAAAGTTCATCCCACGGTTTAATCTCACTCCGATCTTAATGAAACAGATAAATTTCTGTTTGTCGAGCGGCTCTGCAAATTACTCCGCAAAACTGTGAGTTTGCATAATGATCCTCGGCCCAGAAACAATATTTGCTGTAATTAAAGTGATCGGGGGAATGGAATGTATTATATCAACATCCGCGGGATCTGTGACTGAAAGAGTCGCGCGATTAACACGGAATTTCAATATCAAGCGGTGGATATAAAGAACGGAAAACCGGAGATTGTGCAGTGGAATAAGTCGGAACGTAGTCAGACTCGGAATAATAGCAGCCTAGCGTGGTACGATGTTTCTTTTATTGATTTCGTTGGGATGTATGTTTCATTAGAGCCGCCATAGAGCCAGAACAAACATTTCAACTTCCCCGGACGTTGCGAAAGTTTCTACTGTATTTCAATGCGATCGGAGTCAATCTTCAGGAGTCTGGCTGACATGAAAAATGACATTCGCGATCTCCCTTAAGCAAAACTATTGGACACGACAACTTCAAACTCTGTTCATCTATCAAACTTTATTTCATAGAAAAAAAAATAATTATATCCAGATTTCTGCTGATGCAAACGGGGGTCCTTAAAGGAATTAGAATTTTCATTTTTCTGAAGAAATAATTGATTTTCTTGGCTCTATATGTAGTTTCTTAAACCCTACAACTTCTGTACGTAACATTTTCTCGTATTGTTTGAAATAACCAAGATATTCAAGTGGCCACAGCTCGCGGGACACACTGTATATTACGAGTAAAACAGTTAAAAATTTGAATAGACAAATTCACTTTTAGTAGCCTGTGAACCTAGTGTTAATGCTAGGTAGTCAATCGAGCGTGCATCAAGCTTGAAGAGGACGCAAATTATTTGGGATCAGGAAGAGTCCTAAACGAAGATGACTGATGCGAATCGGATGTAATGCGAGTTCGCATAACGATCCGGAGTTCAGGAATAATATTTGCCGTGATTAAAGCGATAGAGGACGAAGCAGGATTCGCAGGATTCTTGATTAAAAGAGTCGGGGGGTCACAAAGGAAGATGGGGGACCTCGGGAAAGGGGGGATAATTTGGAGGCCTTGCAGCCGGGCGAATGGAATCGCGGCTGATAGGATTCAGGAACCGCGGCGTTCCTCCGTTTCCCGATTGCCGGGAAATTTGGCCCTTGCCTCTCTCCCTCTCTCTCTCTCTCTCTCTCTCTCTCTCTCTCTCTTTCTCTCTTTCCCTCCCTATATCAGCGTTAAAGGGCTAGAATGCTGACGCGGCGAGCGTCGGCGGGCTAACGATACAGAAACCGCGACGATCGAAAACAGACGCGCGCGTTCCTCATTGTTGGAATTGCCGGCGCGGCGCATAGCCGAATGCGGCCCGCAATTTTCGTCCGGGCGATCCACCTTGGGAATCGCAGGCGAAATTTTCGTTCGCCGAGATTCGCCAACCCCCCGCTCGATTCTACTAGCAATTATTGGAGTCCGGGTCTTCCCGTGTCTTCGCGTGCATTTCCGTGCTAACCTCCGCGCGAGCGCGAATTTGCGAGACAGCATTCGTGTTGCCCGCCGAGGTTCCTCGATTCATTTTTGTTTCGAGCGGTCTTCTAATTAGTGGATACAATTCTTCATTCGGCTGCAGATTGGCGAAATGAAATTTGCGGGATCAGCGGGACACTTGTTATTGGACCGTTATGCTAATTTCTGCTCTGGACGTTTTCCTGGTTTTTATGGGGTTGGTGATGATTGTATTTTATAGGAAATTCATTTGGAATTTTTAGCAATATTGAACGTTATTTGAATTTATAGTGTAGCGAAGCCTTTGAAAATTGTGAAAAGTTTCATTTCGCATGGTCAAGATGAAAATGGAAATTTTTATCAAAAGGATTTGCGCCAGGACCTCTCTTTGGCAGTTCACAAAGTTACTCCTTGCGGAAAAATGTTTTTGGAAGGAAAGGGTGTGGTAGATGGGAATGAGAGTTTTAGCATGTTTTAGACTCACGGGAGACCAAGTTAGGATAAACAGCTGTTGGAGACGCTGTTATGGGATACAAGATGTTAGCTGATGAACCTGAAGTGACGCTTAACTTTAACAGAGACATTGTAGGAGGTGTAAACCAGGAGGTAACGTAGCATCATAGAGTGATCCTTACTATGATCCTTACACCGAGGGTATGTCAAAGGTATTCGTATCCCCCATTATGAAGAGAATAAATAAATAAAGAGACATGGAAACTAAATGATTATTTTGTGTGTATTTTTCTACCTATTTTTATTTTTATTATTTTTCCTTGTTATTTTTCCAGCATTTTTTGTGAGCTAGAAATACATGAAAGTCAATAGTGAGCTCGATAGACGGAATGATTCTACAATTTTCAAAATCCAATACCCCGATATTGTTTAATCCCTTGCCGTACTTTGACGAGTTTGATTCGTGATGAGAATTTCGGGCCATACGTAAACATTGCGAGTCAGGCTCGTGGTTGTAATATCATGTCAAACATAAACATCACGACTCTGACGCGTATTAAAAAGTTCGAACCAAACATGAATTTCACCAGTCGACATTCATTCCTTTCACGAACATTTGTGGTACGGCAAGGGATTAATCAGTTGGAAAAGCCGTGGAAACATTAATTAGCTCTACTTTTATACTCTGTAAATTTTTCCTTTGGCAAACTTTTATGGGAAAATGCGTATAATGGCTGAAAAGAACTGTTCTAAATTATTTTTAAAAATTCCAGTCACCATAGATCACTGATTTATCAATTCGAAAATTTTCATTCCTTGCTACTTTTATATAAATTCTTAAATTTAAATGTTAATACACGAGGTTCAGAAAATTGCACTCCTTTGTTGAGGTATCCTAGTGAACGAGAAGTAAAATTTGTTTTAAATTGGACGAAATTTGGTGCTTTGAAAATTGTTGGGGAACATATTTTTTCTGCTACTAGCGTCGTTCGCAAATTGAATAAAATACAGTCTGGAACGGAGAGTTCGTTTCAAAGAGCTGAAACAGCACAAAAAGCACGAAGAAATGTCAAGCAAAGGCTTCGGGGCGGTGAATAATGAAAAAGGTGCGCCGCGGTCTGACCTAACAACGACTCCCTCCACTTGCTCGATCCTTGTCGGGTTGGTTCGCTTATTCCAATCAGGCAAACCTGTATATTTCACGTTATCACTGACGTACCCGAAGTAGAATTAACGAAGTAACCTTCGCGAAACGCGTATCCTATATACAAGGTGCCCCAACATTAACATTTTAAATCATCCGCCGAAGCATTAGCATTTTTACCAAATATTAAACACAATCGGTAGAATAATCGTGACCAATAAAATACAGGAGCACTCTTCAACCTTTTCTAAAACACAGAAAAATATTGTTTTACCAAAAACAGCTCAGTGTGACACAGTAAAAAAAAGAATGGTTAAAATCTCACTCAGTTAAATTAGTTAACAATTTGAAGAATGAAGACTTGGTTTTAATAGATAAATAAAAAAAGCTTGAAAATCTCTAGAAGTATCACCTTAAAAAATCAGACAATAATTTTCTTCAAACTTTGCAGTAAATATGAAAACTGTTGTGACCTTCAGACGAGCTTGAGGATTATCTTACGATAGAAATAATCCAAAATCTCGCGAATTGTGACTATAAAAAAATGTTTGCTTATCGAAATAATTGCTGTTTCAAGCAAGACAGTGTCCTCCTTGGAAATTAATCAGAATTATTCAAATTCGGGATGAGATTCAAGTCATTCGTGACGGGACACCCTGTATAGACGTTACGGAGGGTAATATTTCTTCGGGGGCGAGTTTGATTGCATTTATATCGCGGCGGGCAGACCGGCAGCCGTATAAAATTGAATTCGAAATAACCGGGGAAGGGGGGAGGTGCGATTGTTGGCCGAGTAAGGTTGGTCGATCGCGTGGATCGAGAACGAAACGCGCCGCCCGATAGGAAGATCTATTTATTTTTAATTTCTACGCCCCGATCGGTTAATTCCGCGAGGATTTAGGACCCGCGAAATATTGGACTCCGCTTCCCTCCTCCTATGTACTCTTCGGAATACCGTCTCTTTCCGAAAGTTGGAACCCTGGTGACGGAATCAAATTTAAAGTGAGGAACTGGCTGGCGCGAGATCAGCGAAAGTTCCGGAGGACCCGGGCGATAATTTCAATGGAGCCGCGGGAGAAAGGGGTTAGGTTCTCCCCGGTCCAAGTAATTCTTCGATTCCTTCCATTCCGTCGGGGCTGGGACCCGTTTCCCCTTTTGCTTTTGAACCTTTCTTCCCGGGGAAAAGTCGGCAGGAACTTGCCGTGGCAGCTTTTTTCCGACGGAGTAATTTTTTCTGTTCGCCACTTATCGCTCGCGTTGACGAGAAACTTTTTTTCTTCCTCAATCAATAGGCCATTCGATCTCGTTTTATTGCGAACCGGAAGGGACTCGCGATTTGACAGCGCGATAGTCCGGGCTGCTTGAAAAGATCGGCCTGTACACTCTGGAATAAATAGTTCTGTAAGCCTTTTCATCAAGAAGCTTCCCATAGAATTTACGTTCTGTGAACCGTTCTTGAACGAGTGAGCCTTGTTAATATTTTTATATTTTTACTAATTCAATTCTGTAGAAGATGCAAGGAGGCACCTTGAGTCATATTTTGCTTCACGAACTCTGGGTTTCTATAAGAGGGGGATTGATAATGTGCAGAAAAGATAAGAAAAACTTGAATTTACTACAAAGTGTGTTTTAGATTTCAAAATAAGTGATTACTTGTGGGTCCCACTAATATTTTATATAATTTAGTTTAATTCTTTTGAACCAGTTTTCTTTGATCACTGAAGTTGACCATGTTTTAGCGAGCTTAAAATTTTAGAAGGAAATGCTGTTAATTCTTTGAAAATGAATTTGATGAACACATTATTGTTTTATTTAATTATCGCTTCAACTTCGGGTTCAACTAACGAGCTCCTTCACACATAAATTGCATAGCCAACTTTGAACGCTGCTGATTAGTTTGTGAAAGTTTTAATTCCCTGACAGATCGGGCCATTTAACGCAAGTTATAGCTATCGTTAATATTAAATTTATTTTGTATTGTGAATATGAAAAAAAAAAATGAAAAGAGAAGCAAGGATCATATTTCTGTCTACCGAAATGACATGACGTTAAATAGAATTGCATGTGAAAATTCGTTGATCGTTTGTTCCGCGGCTTGACAATTACGCCCGACTATAGCGAAACGCTTCTACTGGCGATAAACACTGATTGCAGGATAGCGTGATTCCATCAATCTCGTTATCTTTTATTTACTCGTATATACCAAATTACTGCGGGGTAAACTAATGAAAGCTCACCGGCGTCATGTTTATAAACAATACAGCAAGTAGAAATAGCCGTTAATAGTCAGACATTTCAACGGAATGGCTCGCACAAGCTATAAATTCGCTGCGTGGATTAAATCGAGAACAGAATCCGGGACGACCAACTTTTATACCACTGTTTCGACTAATTTTATAGCACCGGATCACTGACAGTTAACGGAGATTATCGACGACGATAAAAGAAGACTCGACGTCGCTTTATGCCGTCGAAATCTCCCGCACACGAAATCAACTGGTCGAGACGAATCATAATTGTATTTTGACTTACGGCACGAACAATTTTGATTTTTCCTTGGTAAAACATTTTTCAAGTATCGTTGAAATATGCACAAAAATGTACATATAAATCCTATATCCATTGCTTTCGTTGATTCATGGTACAAAAATTCCAAAGCTAGCCCTAAAATTTGACACTTTCATCTTTTTTCTCGAACAAACAATTTATTTTCTCAACGATGCAATATGTCTTGACAATTTTTAGCATACTTTTGAAAATCATTTTACTTACATTTCCTCCGAGGACTCCGTAGAACTTGGAAGACTTGAAGGCTTGCAGTTAGTAGAATTTTTATTTTTTCTTTATCCGTACCGATAAGTATTTTAAAATTATGGCAAAAAAATCCGAAAATCACAGACAGAACACTCTAGACTAGTAAATCCTCTCAATTAATTGTCCAGAGCCCCAAAAAATGGTTGCGAAACAACGCGGTATATCGTGGACACTTTAACAAGATCGTTAAAAATTCTTCCACGCGTTTTCCAAACAAACTTCTCGGACCCGAAGCAACGAAGCCCATCGCGAGACCGTCCGCGATCGTTCCGAGTCGATGGCAAGCGGCTTGTCAAATTATCCCCGGTCCCGCTGCCACGTTTACCTTGGAAACTTCCCTTAAACTCTGCCTCCTCGAAACTTCGCGAACTCTTTCGCCGGTACTGTGGACGTCAGCGAAATAATGCAGCCCGTTAACGTTATTAAAATCTTCTCGGGGTACCGGCAAAAAGACCCGGCGAGAGAAAGAAAGAAAAAGAAAAAGAGCAGGGGTGGGGAGGACCGGGAGAAAAAGAAAACTGGGGAAATTAAGCTGAACTTAAGGGAACTTGCCCGGGCATTATCGACTGGCAGAAAAATAATTCCCACGCAATTTAAGCGAGAAGTTAACGTCGATCCTCCGCGGTCTCAGCGGTTTTTCACGCTGACAATTGTGGAAAGCGCGCGGCAGCCCGTTGTCCGGTTAATTTATCGTACGGTTAATAATGGCGGAGGCTCGAACTCCGATGCGCACAATGGTGTTCTTTGGTGGATTTCTTAATCTCGCGGCGAGGCAAGAGCGAGGCAGCAGGCGAGGCGGGCCCCGCTGAGATAGTGAAACATTCATAAGAAGCTTATAAGCACGTAAAAAGTTTCATTACTCTTCCAGACAGCCGCGGAGACGCGTCCTGCCGGGGATCGCGAGGCATAACTCACTTCCAACGCTCAAAACCACCGGTTTTGTTTCCCCTCAAGTGCGTACAGGGTGTCGACGTGGAATCCCATGCCCGGACTTCTTGCCCCGGAAAAGATTTCGCCAGGTTTTTGGCCCGCCTGTCTCACCGTTCGCTTCTTACCGCTCCGACGGGAACATCTATTTCGTTTTGGTATGCGGTGTTCGACCGTGCGAACCCCGCTTGATTAATGCCCCGCGCAGAAAGCCCTCGATAATTTAACGGTTTTCTCCTCGTGTTGCACGCGCGCGAACGTCTGAATTTTTTCGCACCCCCCTGGAAATATTTGAGTACACAGCTTGTGAAACCCTCGAATTTTTAGGAGCGAGCAAACTTTCTGCTCGCAGCCTGCTCCCCGCGCTCTCCTCGAATTTTTTCGCAGTTTCCAGTTCGCCAGGAATTTTTAGGGAAATTTTGGGAACAGAGGAATTTTGTGTTCCCGACGTTTTCTTTGGGAAACCGGCTTGAACCGCTTCAAGGAGCTCGAAAATTTATGAAACTGCGGAAGTTTTAGGATTCCCGTGGAATTTCGTGTTCGTAAACGCGTTCCCAGCGAGTCTATGAACATTTACTGTTTTATTCAATTTTCCAGCAGCTCCGCAGTTTGACAGACCACCGAATTTCGGGAGCAGAAGTTCGTGTTTTTCGACACGATTTTCGAGATTTTTTAGCAGCTTTGCAGTTTATGAAACTGCGGGATTTTAAGGGTTCCCGTGGACTTTTGCGTAGAGTGTTCTTCGGGAATCTCTGAATTTTGTCCGCTTTATTACGCTTTTTAGTAGTCCCGAAGTTTGCGGAGCAATGAAATTTTTAGGGTCTACGCGAATTTTGTGAATAAACTGCGAACTGTGTGTTCGCAACGTGTTCCTCATGATTCTCGGAATTTTTCCGCCTTACTGAACTTTTTGTCTCGATAAAATGATTTCGAAGTTTGTGAGATCGTGGAACTCTGAAGGTTCCCATGAAACATACAGTGTGTCGCACGAGCTCTGTCCACTTGAATATCTTGGTTATTTCAAACAATACGAGAAAATGTTACTTACAGTTGTTGTAGGGTTGTAGGGCATACTGTATATTCGAGGAGTTCTTTGTGAATTTGTCCCTTTATATTGAATTTTTTAATATTCAAGTTCATGGTACTGTGCAATTTTTCTTCCCCCATAAAACTTTGCGTTTTATAATTTATTCCTCCTGTATCTCTTTTTTATGTTCCACTAATTTTTTTCTAACCCCAAAAATTGTGAAATTATGCAATTTTTTCTGTGTAATTGATAAAACTGTCATCAAGTGAAATCTTTAATGAAATTCCCAGAAATCTGAAATTTAATTCCAACGCACTGGTTTCCAGTATTTTACGAATCTCATCCTTCGCGGACATCGTTCCCATAACTAATAAATTAAGGAGACCGCTTAAATTTTTATTCAGCGCGAGAATGATTCCCGCACGGATTAACGGTACACTCTTTCCGGATACAAGAACATAATCACTAGTCCGGGGAACTTTACACGTTCCACAGGGAATAAAAGTCTTCGCTGGATAATAAACCGCAAGATATAATAGAGTTTAATGCAGCCGCGTTTTATTTTTAATCCGCTGAAAGCATTCGCGGGGCCGATGGCACATTCTTTTCATTTCAATTCGTTCAAATTTGTCGGCGGCAATGTAAATTTACCAAATACACGCAATCTTGAAATCACTTGGCACGTGTTTCACTAAATATCACGATTTGTATTCGCAACTTGTTCGCCCACAACTCCACTGTATGAAAAAGTATGAGACATTTTTCACAAAAAATCCTCTTACATCATGCGAAAATCCCTTTACAATGCGCGTTGTTATGATGGGTATAAATAACGGTAACAACATAAAACGGACAATGGCGCTATAAGATTAGAATATTTCATTGAGCGAGCTTCTCATCTGAAATATTTAATCTGTCAGTTCTTAATGCTTTCATTTAAACTGGATTTTCTGGATTTACGAGAAAAATGAATTTAATTTTTGTAATGAGGATAATGTCTGATATTGTTCCGTTGCCTCGCAATAATTTTAATGTAAATGTATCCTAGTTTGAAAATTGATTTAGAGTAAAAATTAAAAAATAATTAAAAGAGTTTATACTGAACTGGAATTATTAAAATTGTTACAGAAAGAAAACAATTTTTATTTCACTCTTTTTTACAACTTATGTATACAATGTTTAAAAAGTAAAAATCTGCAGCGTAACATATATCCGACCACGTGATTACCAACAATAAAATACCCAATATTGATCATATAAGTCACTGCAGATAATAAATGCCTCTAGCTGTTTTAAATAGTGATGGCTTAGAGCAATTCGCGAACACGAACAAGAAATAAAATTAATTATACAATATACCAAAGAAACTGAGAGATGATTACAGAAAAAATGTATCATAAATTAAATATCGAATATAAAAAATATGTTACACCCACTGCTCCGGTACGAGACGATTTTAATAACTGGAAAATTGCGAAAAAATTGTCTGAATAAAGTTCTCGCGAACAGTCTCGCACCGAATGGTAATATAATTTCAGGTGCGGATCTCCGGCTAATAAAGTATTCTCCCGCGAGTAAAGAATGGCGGCGGAAACGCGGCGAGCAAGAAACTGCGGGCGTAACAATTTTCATAGAAGAAACTGCGGTAAGACAATTCTCCCGGAAGAAACTGCAGAGTAACACAATCTAAATAAAGATACAAGTGATCTCGTGGGTTCCAGAAGACGCGCGCGGCACGAGATGAGAACTCAGACACGCCGTGCCGTTTCGACGGAGGCGCGAACGCTCTCGCATCCTGAAAAATAGTCGAACTTTCGACCGGAGGAATATTTTAGGGCCGCGAAGGGAGGCTTCGGAATTTCGCGACACTTAGGCGGGTTCACCCTGTATATCATTCCCGTATGAGAAATAAATCCGCGTCCCAGATGCTCCTGGTATACGACGAGCCGTTTCGCGAAAGTTTCCGCGTCTTCAGCGGGAAAGGAATCTCTTTCGGATTCCCCTTCCTCCTTTTTTCTTTCGAGGACCTCCTCCTTCCCCCTCTCCCCCGTCCCCTTGTATTTCGAGGATCTCTACCCCTTCGTAATCCTTCTCCAGATTCTGCCTTTTTTCCATTCCGGGGTCTCTAAACTTTTATTTTTTTCGGATTCTTCCCCTATCTCTGTGGAATTCTTTTTTAAAGTGTATTCCTCTTGGAAAATTCCTTCAGGCTATCTTTTTCTTCCCAGATTCTCTCTCCATTTTTTAACTTCCACTTTCTCCTCTTTCACGTTCCAGATTGTCTACGTTTTTCTCCTCAGGTGTTGTCAACATCTTTTTCAGATTCTTTTTTTCTTTTTTATGAGATTAGTTTTTCCGAACTTTGTCTTGCAAAATTCTTTTAGGCTATCTTCTTCCGGACTATTGCTTAATTTTTGAGAACCTTCCACCCTTTCTTCTTTTCCCTTCGGGGTCTCGCCTCTAATTTTTGTAGATTCTTCCTCTTCGTGAGGCTCTTCATCTTCTAAGGATTCTCCGCTTTCTCTCCTTTTCCGAATGGATCGTTTTCTCTTTTTATGAGTTTTCTTAATTTTTTTAAGATTCCACCGCCCCTTTGTGAGATTCATTTTTTCCAGTATTTTCTTTTGTAAAACTCCTGAAGTTTCTTTTTTTCTTCCTTGGGGTTCTTTCTTCGTTTTCCAAGGATTCTTCGCGTATTCTCTTTTTTCTTACAGGATTCTCACGCTTTTTCCTTTCGAAGTTCATCAGCTTTCATTTATTTCCGAGACTTGTCCCTATTTTTAAATATTTTTTCCTCCATAATTTTTCTCTCTCAGGATTCTCCTTCTCTTCCTTTCAGGATAACTCCTTTTGTTTCCATGATTTTCAGCTTTAATCGAATCTTTAATTTTTTCCCCTTCCTCGAAAATGTTTCCCTTCAAAAAATCTTCTCCATCCTTTGGAAATTTTTCATTTGCTTCGCAAGGCCCCTCTTCCTCCTCTTCTTCTTTTCATTCGATACCTCTCAGCTGTCTTTTTTCAGGAGTTTTCCTCGTTTCCAAGATTTTCTTTCTCCTCATTTTTCAGTCTTCAAAGATTCCCTTTCCCTCGTTTTTCCTCTCTTAAGAATCCTTCTCCTCCAAGTTTCCTTTTCTCCCCTCTTCTTCTTCTTCTTCTTTTTCTTCTCCGTCTCCGTCTCCCTTCAAAGGCGCGTTGCCTCTCATTCTTCTCTTTTGAAGTCATCTGTCCATCTCTCTTCCGCATCTTTTAAATTTTAACACTCCCTTAGAATTCTTACGCTTCTACTTCTCTTTCTATCTCGTTCTCTTCAAATTCTGCCTAGAGGAAGCTTCCCCTCTTCAGCATTCTCTCTCTCCAGTGTCGAAATTTTTCTGAGATTCGCCCGTTATGTCCCGCAATCTTTTTATAAATATTTGCGAACGTACACATCGCGTTGCTTGCCAACAAGCCTGATATGGGACACAGTAAATCTCCATGTTTCATGTACGGAAAGCTAACAGCCACGCAAACACAGATGCACCGACGACAGCACGGGAAATACCTGAAGAGAATGCACACTTGCCACGCATCTAGAACAACGGAACCTTCCAAATTGTTTCTGCAAGATGCCGCCGCAAGTTCTCAGATCTTAAACACAAAAATATCACTTCTAACAAATATATTCATTTCACAATTTCGTGCCATTTGTTCATCTGTTCCACTCAACGACTGCAGCACTGTGAATTTTTACAAAACTAAAAGCCCCTGCAAATTTACAAAACACAACGGATCGTTTATAAAGAATTATTGACCACAGTCCAAGTGGTCGGTTTTATAATTATTAAACTCGTAAAAGTGCTCCTGGAAATGAATTCGGCAAATTGATTCGCTCATACGTGCTCTACAATAATAGCCAATTATAATTTCAATGAAAGCAAATTTGTAATTTATACGATAAAATAAAATCCATCCCCTTTGCTCGTTCGATGCTTTCATTAACAATAGCATTTTAATTACGTTATTGCCGCGGGAAATTTTCTAGTCGATCAAACGAACTGCCGACTTATTTTTCACTATTATCATTCAAGATAATAATTACAAAACAAAGACGGTGCGTAAAAATTTCCTCTGTAATAATAATCAATCCTGTTTATTGTATTAAAATGAATATTTCAGCGACATCGCGAGAATAATCAATTCTGTCTACTGTGTTAAAATAAACTCACCGGTCTGACGATGACCGACCCAATCCACTTAACACAGAGAAATATCCATCCATAAAATTGAATACAGGTTTATATTGTGTCGCAGACGGCAGAGACGACTCAATAAAAGTTCGCTGACCTCCGCCAGGGTTAAAGGATGATCATAGACAGCTCGAGGATCGAAAAAGCTGCCATAAGTCGCGGCATAGTTTATTCAGCAACGGTCCATATCTCGTTTAGCGACGCCGGGCGACTTGCATATCTCCCTTTCGAAATTTTTGATCATCCAGCCGGGACGTTTCTCTAAATTCCGAAACAGTATCCGAGCAGCAGTAACAGCAACAGCAGCACGGTGCAACGGTGTTACGTCTCGGGGATGACTATTTTATGCGTCATCCGTGAACTCGTAAATACTACGTAAACGATGGCCGCGAAGATAATATTTGTTTTAGGGGCCAGTGAGGGTTTTAGTACCACCAGGATATGGAACTCCCCGACGCGGTTTATATTTCAGATAAAACTCCGGATTGGTGAATTATTGGTAAATTGTGCCTGCATACTTCGCCCCCCCGTGTTCACCGTATTTCGCTGAATCGCGCCCAGCCAGCTCCCCAACTGCCTAATAAAGAAACGGTAGTTGCCTAATCGATTTTAATCCACCTGGAATTTTTTCCCGTTCCGATCGAACGTTTTTTATGCGCCGGCGAACGTGTCTTCGGATATGTGCTTTGTATACTGCCGAAGCATTTTTGATCGTAACTATTTTTACAGGGGCTGGTGATAAAAAGGAAGACAGTCGACTAATCAATTTTGATCTCGTTAGGACAGCCCATCTTTTTTTTTATTTCTGCGAACCGTATCTTCGGATGAGTCTTGCTGAGTTGCATCTAGGGCCATGTTTAATTTGTGTAATAGAGAGACAGAAATTTTTTGATCAATTTTAATCCATCTATAATTTATTTACTCTAAATATACCTTGGAGATGTGTTTTTATTTCAGTAGAGCATATCTCGAAAGGGGTCGTGCATATTTTAGTCACATTCACATTTTATTGGCCACTATAACTGTTTTTAGTGTGTCCAATAAAGAACCTAATAAAGTGCCCAATTAGTTTTAATTTCTCCAAAAACCTCCTGCCTCTAAATATGCATCAACATTATTTTTATGGAACGTATCTTTCGTATTTTTGCGAGTAACGTTTACCATCATATTTTTAAAGAGTTAAAGGAGGAAAGAAAAATTTATTATCGCCAGATGAGTCCTGCATATTTTACCAAATTGCATTTAAGACTATAACAATTTTAACAAAGTCCACTTAACCCGAAAGAAATTTTGTTTCTTTTAGTCATTTTTACCTTCTCAGAATTTTCTAAATTTTAGCATTTTCTATTTTCTGGGAATGTGTGAATGTTGCTACACTTCTGAAACATACAAATTTTGCTGAGGAATAATATTTCCTAAGAATGTACGTATCTCTAAAAATCGATGAAATATCGGGCGAAGTTTTCCAACTTCTAGCCGCCTGCACGTCTGACCATACTCTAACTCATACTACTTATATTAATCTCCTGAAGGCCCGGAGGAAAAAAACGTTCTTCCCTCAACTGGATGAAAAAAGTTTAATTTTATTAAAACCATCACGCCGGTAAATCTGTCTAAATAATTAACATGTGTTTTCACAGTCTTAGCTTGATCTCATTAAGACCTCCAATTTACATGAAAAGCAGTGATCCTAAGAGGATTAAATACCTCAAAAAGTTTCGCTACTTTCTTTCTGGCAGCTTCGAACGAGCTGAATCTCCTACATAATTAATAACTGAAGGATCGAGTGACCAAGGCAGCTCATTTGCAATCTTTTATGAAAATTTTATCAAAAAGACACTTCCCAAAATCGAAAGACCATCAAACTGTTTTCAAAAAAATCGGTTTTCATCCTTGAGACTCTACTGTTTTTGTTCATAATTTCTACCTAATTTGTTCATTTTACTATTTTACATGTATGATTTTTATAACAATCGTGGATAGAAGGTCTCCGTAAATAATATTGAGAGTATGCTAACGGAATCATAACTTTGCACTAAGTAACTATTTCCATCTGAAAAAATTGGTGTGTACACTCTAAACATGGATAAATACTTCCACAAAATTGACAGTTAATTTTATCATACCTCCACACAAAAAATATGTTTATACTCTCCAAAGATTGTTAAACATATCCACAGAGTCTAAACTTACTATGTTTGTTAACCACGCTTTAAAAAATTCCCAAAAGTCGCTCTACCTTCCACGCTTCTAGAAAACAAGTAAATCCCCTAATCACTGTGTTCCCCTGTGCTTCGGGGAGTATCATGTTTCGAAAAATCTGTTTTTCTTCGACCAACAGTCCCGAGAATGCGGGTATCACAGCTAAAATCAATACGGGTGAGATCCAGCAGTTCTTCGAGGCCTCTGTTACTGGCTGTCGGACCATACGCGGACCCATTCTACTTCGGTCGGCATCGTTTCGGCCGAAATTCGAAATGCCCGGCAGTTAAAGTGAAACGACTTTTGGCCGGTGTACCCCATAAATTTCCCCGTTCGAATTCCCCCCACCCCCCATCACAGTCTCGCTTTTGAGCCGTGGCCAGGGCGCAGCCAGTAGTTACAGTCGATAATTTCTCGGGCGGTCGGTACGCGGTTCCACGGCTCTTTGAATTTCTCTCGAGACCCCAAGGTAGAAGAAAAAGTAACACGTACTGGCTCTCTCTGATATGCATCAAGCATACCTGTTCTGTTCATTTTTTCCCACGAATTTACACATTTACAAGATAGGAAAAAAATGTATTATAAACTTGAAAGGCTTGGTAACAAGTGCCTGGAATTATTTTTAAGATATCCTGTGAACATTTCTTTTAAAACATTTTTAAAGATTGCCCACTTTTCCAGTGTGTTGTCTGGAGGATTTCCTTAAAGGAACGATTTAAAATAAATAATTGTGATCTCGCAACTTAATAAAAATTGTTTTGAGTTGTGATCTTAAAGGACGAGGTTTCAACAATACGTCCATAAATCTGCATTCAAAAAATTGACGAAGCTACAACAATTTGAAAATTAAGTAGAGCACTTCCTGAATGCCGAATACGTGGAACCGATCGAACTCCAGTCGCGTTTCACATACTAATTGCTCGATCTCAAAATGCACGCGACCAATGGACCCTAAAGTTCGAGAACGCCTTCCATACATTCACAACTACGATCAGCGTGGCGGTCATGTCAAAACAACTTTTCATTCCAATTTTACAGTTGTCGAACTATTAAAAAGTGGTCGAAATCGAATTTCCACGGACGGTTGCACTAAGTCGCGTGCGGTAATCTGAATATTGAGTGTGCCGGTACCGAAAAATTCCTGGACACGGTTGAAAGATAAACGAAACCGTGCACGAAAGTCCGATAATAAAAGGAACCGTACTTTCCCGTGAAAAAAATTCCATCCGCCGGCTCCGCGTCCCTTTGAATTTCTCCGGAGACTAGGGGGTAAAAGAAGCGAAGGGTGGAAGGAAGAGAAAAAGAAAAACTAAAACGAGTAAACGTTACGTGTATAAGCCGAGATCGACTTCGCACTCGGGGAGAGACGTGACGATAATTAGTGCCGCTGAGTCTGACGTTCGTGACGAAGAGCGAAAGAGAGAGAGGGAGAGAGAGTAAGTGGGGGTGGTAACCGCGAAGGGGAAAGAAATGAAAAAGAGCCTGACTTCGATACGCGTTTTCCCGTGGAGGAGGGCTCGAGAGATCGAGGACGGTGGTTCAGACGATATTTCGCAGGATTGAGCGATCGTTCCGGATGGGAACAAATGGTAAAAGTATTTAGCCGGGGTGCTCGCGCGATAAAAGTCGGAAAGTTTTTCGCCGGACTTTTTAATCCGTTTCGCGTTTCAGTCGATGACGACTTTTTTTACGCTCGAGGCCTGTTTCCCCTTCGAGGGGAGAGGAATCGATTTTTCAATTACGCTTCCTTAATGGGCGACATCCGCAAAATTTTCTCCAAAAATTTTATCGGTGGATTTAAATAAATCGCAGAGTTACCGTCGTCGAAAATATTACACATTAAAATACTTTAATGGGGGAGTATTTCCACTTCGAGAATTTTAAACGATTCATGAAATACAAAAATTAGGTTATAGCAAACACAGTGTAAACAAAAAAAAAAACTTCGATAAAACTTGATGGTAGGACCTCGATTATCCAAACCTTGATATATGAAGCCTTCGTTATTGCAGCAAGCTCCAAAATTAAATCAACACTGTTTCTCGTGCAAATTAAATGAAATGTATGATATCGAATAGTCCTCCAACTTTCTTGCATTTTAGAGATCCTAATTTTAAAACCTGAACAAATAATTCCGTCACCCACATATGGATGACAAGGCAGTCAACAATTTTTATTTCGTTAAATAACTTTGATTTTATGAAATTTTCAGGTTTCTAGTTTGGCAGTC
>CM052127.1:12420870-12438867 GCA_028454245.1 Halictus quadricinctus
GAAATGTCGGCCATCTGCAGCGATGCAACGTTGTAGTCTTTGAACTGTTGCGTCTCTTGCACGTCTTATTGTTGGAGCGTCTATTGTAGCACACGCTGCGACAATTCGTTGCTTCGTATCTTCCGGAGCTGTTGGTGCATCTCGATACACAATATTTTTCAATGTTCCCCACAAGAAAAAATCTAGGGGTGTTGAATCTGGACCTCGTGCTGGCCAGCAAATAGTGCCACCGCGTCCTATCCATCGATTTCGGAATATTTCATTAACTGTACTTTTCACCCTTCTAGTACATTTTGCAATGTCTTTCTTAAGAACGTATCATATTTTTGACCGGTAAAAGTGCCGTCGATGAAATAAGTCGCCATTATTTGTTGCCCTATGATTCCACACCACACATTAATGGACCAGAGTCTTTAATGATCAATTTCCCGTAGCCAGTGGGGATTTTGTACTGACCAATAATGCGTGTTATGTAAATTAACACGCCCATTGCTGGTAAAAGTAGCCTCATCGGTAAATAGTATTCAAGAGAAAAAGAGTGGATCGATTTGTAGCTGCTCTTGAGCCCATCTACAAAATCTAACACGATTTACATAATCCATATCATGTAATTTCTGGTGAAGGTTAATGTGGATGATATTTATGACGAGTGTGAATTCCTGATGCACTATTTTTGCTGACTTCAGATTCGAATCTGACGTTCATTGACTTGAGGATTATGATGTACCATTGTAACCACATTAATTTCATTATCTTCATCACTACGTGCAGGCTTCTCACGATTCATCTTACGAACAGTGAGACTTCCAGTTTCTATATTATGTAGTTTCTTAAACCCTACAACTTCTGTAACTAATATTCTCTCGTATTGTTTCAGATGGCCAAGATACTCAAGTGGGCAGAGCTCGTGGGACACACTGTATAACACCATCCCAAAAACATGTCCACTTCGAATTTGTACTCCATTGATGAGGAAAGCTTCTCCAATGATAAGTTAACACTTTCATTGCTACTTCAAATTGCGATTTTATGCATTCCTGGAAAAAATTATTAGATCCAGTGCAAAACAGTGAAAACATTTGAAGAATTCAAACAGATTATAACAACTTCCTTGAACAAACATGATTTTTATAATCGATCGTTATGTCCACGACTAATTTGTCCACTGCTCCAGGCTTTCAAAAAATCTGAAAAAATTCTGGAATACGTATTGAAGTCCCTATTTCGATATCTAATCGTTGGAAAATATTTGAAAGGTATAAATTGAAGAAAATATCACGGAGGGAAATTTTTACGGAGGATAAAAATTGTTAAGTAAAGAACCACATGTACACGTAGTTCACGTGCCTTCCAATTAAAGCAGACAATTTTTATTTTGCATTGAAATCCATCGGACGCATCGAATGCCAAAGAAATCAACTTCCCAAACTCATTTCTCCTCGTCGACCTGAAGAATCGAGAACGATTCCGTCACAGAGTGGCATTAAAATCATCTCCAGCAGCGAGACAAGCGTCCATTCGATGATCGCGGGGTTTACAGTTTATTCTGCCGGTCCGAAATCGGAATATTAATGATGCCCATAGGTCCGGGAGCGGCGCGTGACAAGGGATGCGCAGTTGCAGTCTGTTCCTCCATTCGGAAGATCAATTTTGCATAGGCCCTTCCCGAGAGGGTTGGGGAATTACTTTTCATGAGAACGTAACCGGGATCGTATATCAAACGGCTTTGCAAGCGAGTTGCGCGCGCGCGCGCGGATTGGATCGGATCGATGATTCCTTTCCGTGGTCGTTATGAGTTATAAGCGATCGAAACCGAATGCGAAACCGACGAAATCGAGGAGGCACGAGGATTCGAGAAATTCCATGGCGAGGAAAGAGGAGGAGCAAAACCCTCAACCACGCCATTTTGTGTCTCATCGGCTCGTAACGACCGGCACAAAGCGCATCGCGTGCAAGCTAATGAGAGTAATCACTTAATAAAGGCGGCCGGGCATCGCGTGACCCTCAACACGCGCATAACTGAGAATCAATATTTGATTTCGAGGTTTCTGCCGCGCGAGAGAGGATGCATCATCCTCTGTCTCTCTCTCATTCTCTCGCTATCTTCGGTTTTCTTTTTTTTTTTTGTTTTTTTTTTTTTTTTTTCTCACCCCCTCCACCGGGTTACCGGTAAACGAGACGGAACGCTGGGGTTTCTTTTTGCGGATAGACGCCACTTTACGAGAATAACATGCATTTTACTGCTCAACGAGAAATTGACTGCACCGACGCGCCGAAGCCTCGCATACTCCGTTTTTATTTTTTTCTTCTTTCGTTTCGTTTTCTCTTTTCTTTCTTTTCTTGGTCTTGCTCATTTCGTTTTGTTTCCGCTCGCGAATGCCACGCGATGGATACTTCCGAGGGACCGGTCACGCTTCCTTCCACGTTTCCTTCGAACACGAGCCACTCGTGTCGAGCAATTTGTCCGATTCAGGCTACGTGTGTTTACCGCCACGGATACGCCTCGATTCTCCTCGGCTTTTTACTTTCCCGTCGATTTTACGGCCCGCGCTAATCACCTGTGGCTTTTGGAGAGTGAGCTTTCGAAAAGGAAATCTTGAACTTTTATGCTCATTGTAATTGTTTCGCCGAGTTTCCGGAAACCTCTTCTCTCTCAAAATGGCATTAAGCGCTTCGTTATAACAGTAAATATATTTTTATCGCAATACCGATATACTGTTACACGAGATCAACGGAACACTGAATTATTACCAAAAACATTTGATTTTTTAACTCCCGTCATTTTTGTTCTGTAATTAGGAAAGCATTAAAATGTTCTGTTGGGTTAATTTGAAATAGTAGTTTTTTCTTTGCAAAGAGCCTATTTTGTTACTAGCAGACTACTAGTTTAGTGATCTGGGAATAATTTCGAATTAAAATAGTACAGTGTCTACTCGATATATGTCCAAAATACGGGTCTAGCCACGGACATGTATCGGCCAGGAGATCTAATACTTTCTAGTCTGTCTTAAAACTTTCTAGTCTGTCTTTTTAAATTTAAATAATTGTTTTCTGTTGTTTAATGTTCATATATCAACGGTCCATATATAGAGTAAACACTGTATAATAATTCTTAGTAGTGCCTCTATCAAGACAGTCGACGGTGAAGGGTTAATTAAACGAAAATTATACCAATTTAGAATCACTGTTACCAAACCATTACACAAAATAAAACCCTCACCAAAAATTGAACACTAAGGAGTATGAAAAGCAAAATGCTTCTTCAGGATAATTTCCATCATAGGATTGTTTAACACTAAACCTACCACGGTCAAATACCCGGTTTTATATTTTACAATTATTAAAATTATAAAAATTCATTCACGGGAAATAGTGGAATAAATTTCCTTGCCCAAGCATTTATTATATGGAAAATTATGGACAATCACAATAAATTTAGGGTTGAAATTTTTATAAGGCAATATTTACCAGATACCGTTTATGCTTTTTAGGTTTAGTGTTAAAATCCATCAGAAATCGGGCTGCGTCAGCGGGCAATGTGTAAAGTGTCATCGTCCAGAGGCTCGCATTTGCATAAACATCTGCGGGCCAATCACAATTAATTAATTACGATGGGGGGGGGGGCGGTATCGAATCGGTCGACTAAAATTCGAGGAATCGATCGGCGGCCGCGAGCCACACGGTTTTTTCCCGAAACACTGTTCCGTATCTCGTGGCCGAATCGTACGAGGGTTTTTGTAATTCCGCGACGGTGAGATCTGGTAACGATCGGTTCCCACATGGTGGAATTAGCATCGTGCCGTCATCAGTCACTCGTTTTGACACGCCGAAAATAAATAGTCCGGCGTGGACGGCGTAGAGACAGAGGGCGAAGAGAGAGAGAGAGAGAGAGAGAGAAAAAGGGGTAGGTCCTCGGACGGGTTCGATTCGCAGTTCTCCGTCGATCCTTCGAAACTGCGTCCCGTGGAAACGATCGAGGAACCGGTGGCCGATCCGAGCCGCGAATTTTCCACACATGATCGCGCCTCTCCATCGATCAAATCCACGGGACGCAGATTTTTAGCGGATATAATCGAGTACGAAAAGCCATTTGTCATTCGACTGGCACCCGAGGGTTTCGCCTTTGGTCCTTGGGAGAAAGCCTTTTCCTTTTTCCAAGGTTTTCTAGCGTTTCGTTTTTTACAGGAAAATTGATGAATCCGACGACTGGTGATCGGTGTTTGAAGACCCGGGAGTCTTTTAATGATCACGGACGTGGGGAGGAATCTTTGGTCGGTCGGTGGGATTGTCGAAATTGTTGAGAGAGTTTCGAAAAAAACTGCCGGAGTTTGCAGCTTTCAGTATACGTCAAAGATCATGTGGAGAGTATGTTTTTACCAAACATTTCTGATCATTAATTCATTTGACTTAGTGTAAGGATTAAGTGATCCTTTAGAAATTACAGGATCATTCAGACTCATTGTCCTTTGAATATAGAATTCCTTTATTTCCAAATTTCTGATGTCATTTTAATTTTCTGCGGTTTATGATACAGATTAAATGTGAAATATATAGAGTAAAATAAATAATAAAGTAAATAAAGTAAAATAAATCATGCAGAAATTATGTGAAAATTTAAGTGAAAGGTTCTTTTAATGTAGAATTGCTTTATTTCCAAATTTCTGTCATTAGAGATTCCAATAAAATAAATCCTGTAGAAATTATATGAAAATTTAAGTTAAAGGTTCTTTCAATATAAAATTTAAGAATATTGTAAATCATTCTATCGCACAGTACAATATTCTCAGTGTAAATAATTTCCGCAGGAATTCCCGTTAGAATCGACATCGAAAAAATGTATTTGAGGATATTTTGAAAGGTTTGAAGCCGGGAAATGGTTAGGTTGGTAAAAGGTTCCCATTAGAGGCTTTAAAATTCGCGGCCCGAAGAGGGTGAACAAGGGTAACCGGGCAAAGGGGTGAAAAAATGAAGGCCCAGGTGAAAATCGAATTTTTACTCCAGCCGGTCCGTACAAAATTCTAATTTGACGTTGGAAACTGACGAGCAAAAGGGTGAAAAAGAAGCGGGGGGTTCATTTCACCCCTTGGGAAAGGATTTTTACGTATTATGTGTGTGCGAAAGGGTGAGCGTGGCCAGGTTATACGGTAGGGTAGAGGTGAAATCGTAGAAAATGATAAACAGGGTGAATCTTATTCAAATAGAAAGACAAGATCCTGAATTTGAGGGAGAGAGAGAGAATAGCCCTCTCCCCCCTTGAGGTTCCTATGGCGTACCCATACGCGACTACCTGAGCCATGGGAAAAGGTACAGGACTTTCAACTTTTCGATCGTTTCCAATTTTTTTTTTAACTTTGCTCAGGATTAAACGGTGCTCGCGAAGGGTCTGAGATAATGGAAGAGTTTTTGAGGATGCACACGAAACGGAAAACTGGAATAGCATGACAAATATTATATAATCAGGTTTCTTAACTTTATAGGGAATCTCAGTGTTACAATTTTTAAGATTGGCAGAAAATCGTTGAACAAAAGTCCATCAGAACCGACACAAATTTTCTGGAGCCACAGAGATCACACAAAATGTAATTTCAACCCTGAAATAATTGCAGTCGTTAGAATTCTTCGTTAAATCTCACGGGGAGTAGAAATCATGGACAACTCAAAATTAACTAACTAGACCATTAACCAAAGGATCTCTCTCAGACCCATCAGAATTTTTATAAATTTTTCTCCAGCTCTAGTCAAGCAAAATTGAATGTCCACCCCAAAATAATCAATGAAGACGATACAAAGAGAGCTCATTAAATAAGAGAAATTCTGTTAACCCTACCTGAGGCTCTAGGACGCATAAGAATAAAGATAAGACGACTGGACCATCAAACAGAAACATGCTCAGACCCATAACAATTTTTATAAATTTTTCTGCAGCTCTAAAATTACACAAAATTGAATGTCCACCTCAAAATAATAAATGAAGACGGTACAAAGAGAGAAAGAAAGCTCATTAAATAGTAAAAATTCTGTTCATCGTGCCAGAGGCTCTAGGACCCATAACAATTTTTATAAATTTTTCTCCAAATCTAAAGTCACCCCAAAATAGTCAATGAAGACGGTACAAAGAGAGAAAGAGAGCTCATTAAATAGTAAAAATTCTTTTAACCGTGCCTGAGGCTCTAAAACTCATCAGAATCAAGATAAGACGACAGGACAGTCAAACAGACCAAGCTCAGACCCATAACAATTTTTATAAATTCTCCACAGTCGTAATTTCGCAAAGTCACTCGAAACTGATTTTCTACCCCGAAAAAAACAATCAAAGCTCCTCATCCGAAGGTGTTCCCCCGCTGAAACAAAGCCTCCCGAGGGAATCAACGGCAACAAAACCCAAAGGCCACCCATCCCCCATCCATCCGTTTGGCCAAGGCCCGTCAAAACCACGAAAGAGAGCAAGGTGACCGCGAGGAAAGCAAAAATTCCCGCAGAATTCTCGAAAGCGATTCCGGGGGCCCGGGTCTAGCGGAGGAGATTGATCATCATCGAGGAGGGACAAGGACGAAGGGTTACGGATTCTGGTTCCCATGGAACGCGACCGCGGCGGCCGAAACCGACACTGGCCCGGGTCCAGGATCAGGATCTCCTCTCGCGCAGACAGTATCAGGATCTAGCGTCAAACTCGATCAAAAGCCACTGGCGCGATCCGAGGGCCGCCCGTAGAACCGGCTCGGCTCGGATCGAGGTAAAAAGAACCCCGTGGCTGGTGCATCGAACGCCACGTGAACGTTATAACGCCGAGGATTTGGGGGTGGGGTGGTGGGAGAGGGGGGGAGAGGAAAGGCACAAGGTCCGAAAATTCGAAATCCCTTGAGAAAACACAGCTGGCGAGGCAGGTAACGGCGCGAGGGTTCCGTCAAATCTGGAAGAACGAGGCGAACGTAATAGAAGTGGAGGGGGGTAGGCGAAGAAGGGGGCGCCTGAGAGATGACATCTTGCGCAATTTTTCTCCCCCCTTCTGAGGATCTCTTTTTAGACCTCTTTCTGGCGACCGTATTCCCTTAAAACTGGTCCTCATTCAAAAGCGCGAGGATTGAAAGGGTTCACCGGTGGGGTATTCGATTTCCTCCTCCGTGGACCGGGCCCCCATCGGGCCCCGCGACGTTTCCCCTTTCTTGCTTGGAAGCTACCTGCCCCACTGTTTTCGCTTCTCGGGTTACTAAAGACGCGGAAATCCAGAAATCGCGAAGCTCGCCCTCGAGACCCTCTTTTTTTTTCTGTCCCTCGTGGAAGGATTCAATGGAGACTCTATCTCTCTCTCTCTAGATTTTTCTGTCTCTCTCTCTCTCTCTCGGTTCTCTCCCACTCGGCACCCTTTTTTACGGCGGCGGACGAAGGTCCTTCTTCTTCGAACCCCTTCCTACTTGCGAGTTTTCTCCTTTCTTTCACTATCCGGGGTTCTTAACCCCTTTTTTTCCGTCAGCTGCCGCGCAACAGCTGTATACGGGCCCCGAGCCACACGTACACGTGCACGACGAACGTGTGGTCCGCGCGCGTCCGCGTTTCACAGTGTTCGTGACCGTTTTGAAGCGCGTGTTCGCGCGTACGTGCGACGCGTGAACTGTTGCGTCGATCCGGACCCGATATTATCCGCTTGCGAGCTCTCCTTATCGCCGGATCGCATCGATTCCAGCCCCGCGAAACGCTATTGTACCGCTTTATGGGATTTCTCGAGGTTGTTTCTCCGGCGCACGGAATTTCGGATGCGTATTGTTCGGCCACGAGATCGGCTGTTTAGACAGAGGGTTGATTGCCGGAGGAATTGTTGAACCGGCCGGGTGCGCCGCGGTTTTCAACCCTTCGTTGCTCGGGGGGATGATGCGTCGGAATCTTTGATTTTGTGGAAATATTTTTCCCTCTGTATTGACACTTTGATCGCCAAACTAGGAACCCCAAAAATTCCGTAAAATCAAAGTAAGTTATTTAATGAAATGAAAATTGAAAAAAATTAAATGTATGATACTGAGTAGTCCTCCAACTTTCTTGCATATTACAGATCCTAATCAAGTTTGGTAGAATGAATATATCAACGTAAAAATTCATTTTGAAACCTGCACAAATAATTCCGTCACCAATCATTCGACGTGTTAAATTATCTATCAGGTCGTCCCATAAGTTCGTGTCGTGGATATGTTTATATTATTCACCGTTGAAAAGTATTTTAATGAAAAACCGCAGAAATTTTATAGTGACGGTATGATGTCTTTGCCAAAAATTCGGAATACGTTGTGGAATGAAAGGGTGATTACATATTTTATTTTTAGAATTTAAATGGTACAAGAGTAAACGGCACGAACTTATGGGACGACCTAATACATGCAGACAAATGATTTAGTTTAGATGGAGCGGAGCTTCTTTTATTCCTTTGACTCTTTGAAAATGACTGCCTTGATATTGGCGACGTCAGGACCTTATTTTTTCAGATTGCAATAATTAATTTGATTACTTTAGTAATATAGGATCAGTTTAGGATCAATTTAGTTTTTCCATTAAACTGAAGACTTTCTGCAGATTCTGAAAATCCGTGGGGAATAAGACAGTGTTTACTCGATATATGTCCAAAACACGGGTCTAGCCACGGACATGTATCGTCCAGGAGATATCCTTTGATCCACGCGACCTTACAATCGCTGCCCAGAGTCTCTAGAGCTTCTTGACCCCTCACGTGGTGTACTCCGCGGTAGTGGGGATAATTCCGCGACGTTTATCGTCCAGGCCTTGGCGACATATGCAGAGAAATCGCTGTATTTAGAAAAATACTCGTCCGAAAGGGTTGAAATTGGGTTGATATAGTGATTGTTGAGATTGGTCTCCAGTTTCATTGATCATGAGGAACGATTTTAGGGATTCTTCTGAATCCTTTATCGATTTGAGGTCTCCTATTAGAGATCTAGCTCGTATTTCTTTTCCATATTTATTTAATTGGATTCATTTATGGGCGATCGTTTAAGATACAATATAAGGACACTCTTTCATGAAATATTGAATATTGAAATACTATTTTATAATATTATTTGATTTTTCTTCTGCTCAAACTTCCTTACCAGACAATTAAATGTATGTACTTCATTAATCCACGACTTAAGACGATTTTAAATGAAGATTACAAAAATATTTGAAACCAGAAAATTTCTTCAGGATCGACCTCAATCAATGACTCAGAAAAGACCTTATAAAAATGTTCGAAGCAAACAAGATGGCTGAAAACGTCTTAAATCGTGCACTGCTGATAACAATTTCATGAGAACCGTAGAAAAACGTTCGAACAAACGGGGCCTCTTCAGGATCTCTCAGCGTCTGAACGAAATCAATTGCATTTCAACCGAGATGTCATCACTTGAAGATCTTCGCTCGCTCTTGGTCCCACGATCTTCCATGAAAGTGTTTACAAATCTCTCCTTTAAGATTCTCTAGTATTATACATGCCAGCTCTCTCGCGAAATTCTCACGCGACGTCAAGTACTGTATCTAAATATTTAGAAGATGCTATTGTCCTATTCCCGAAGGATCCCCTCCTCGCGTTGGAGGAATCTAAACGGTTTCTCCGTGACGTCGGTCCCCGGCGAATTTCTCACACGAAGACAATTATCTGTTGCATCTCGTCTGGGTCCAGTGACCCAGTCTCCGTCGCTGAAGTATTTAATTGAATTAGGAATATAACAATCTCAAGAGAGCCTTACAGAAACAGGGAAACAAGATCGACGATATCTTAAATCGACCACCATTAACAGTAATTTTAAAACAAAGTTAAAAATTTTGAAAACGTTTGAACCGAGAAAAGGAATCTTCAGGATCTCGCAGGACCTCAAAAAAAATTCTGTTTCGACTAAGATCTTTCCACTTTTCCCACGATTCTCCAGCAAAATTTTTACAAGAGACTCCACTGTTTACACTATTTCTACCAAAGGTGTCGAAAAATTTACGGGACCTATCAAAATGGCGGATTCCAATATTTTTAATTTACGAATATTGAGATTGCAAAGATGCAGCCACGAGAAATTATTTCACAGATTGATTTCTTCGGGTATATATTATTTAAAAAATTACTACAAATTTTGAAACATTTTTATATTCTCTTCAGACAAGGGAAAATTCATTCTAAAGTTACACTACTTAAAACTAGTTTGTGCAATTGTAAATAGTACTTCAAATCAGATAAAAATCTTATTACAGATTTTTGAACATTTTACTGGGTTCTCGGGAAATTTAAAAAATATACAGACCAAATATAGTAGCCTCTGTAACTTCTCTTCGACCTGCGTCCACGAAATCGTTCGTATTTCCGCAAAGAAAATATTTTCATTCTGATACTCTGCATAAAATGAAACATTTGAACAGTGCGTGCATTTAAAATATTTCCCCACCATGCAAATAAAAGCATTTGTCTTGGGTTCGACGTGTACACTCGTCATTATTTGATTTCAATTCCGCGCCCCATGGGGGATTTTGAAAATTGAACTCCGTGGTTAACTGGTTAGATACTATAATTATCCTCTTCGGATTGAAGCATGTTTTTGCTGTGAAATTATTGTCTTCTTCGGACTGAAACATTTTTATATTCTCTTCAGACAAAATTCATTCTAAAGTTACAGTACTTAAAACTAGTTTGTGCGATTGTATTGATTAGTCGCGAATGTGTTGATTTGTCGAGGACGCTCGCGAGCCTAAACGGTTTCTCCGTGACTGTGGCCGGTTCCCGCGAATTTCTCACGCGAGGACGATTATCGGGCGACAGTTTCACGAGCAGAGGCGGCCCGTGTTGCGTTTCTCGTCTGGGTCCACGGGGCCCCGGTCGCTCGTGTTGTTGTTTGGGTAATTGAATTCGGACAGCTTCGAGTGGCCGAGAGGGACGGTTCCCGGGCGCGGGCGATGCGATACGACGCGATGCCTGGCCCGTCTGAAAAATCTCAGAGTCAGAGGGCCCCGAGGCGTGATCCCCCGCTCGAAACGTGACTCGCGTGAAATTCTTCAGATCTTACGGAGGCCCCCACGAGAAAAGAGAAGAGACCGGGGGCCCCCGAGCCGCCGCACCGGAGAGAGGATCGAAAAAATCCTGTTTCGGGGATCGTGGATCGGCTTAGCGTCGCCGTCGTCTATGGATCTAACCGTGTATGAAACGAACGGATCCGGAGCCGCTCTGAAAGGAGAGGAGTCACTGTAAAAATAGCCCGAGATAATGGAAACCCGTGAATGGGTACACGTGTCCTGGAAAAGACCGGGAATTTGACGTTTGGTGCTTGCGACAAGAAGAACAACAATTTCAAAATTGTTCAACTATAGAAATTATTTCTTACTTCTTTTATCTCTTTAAACCTTTGAAAATGACTGCCTTCGTACTGGCGACGTCATGCACGTTATTTTTTCAGATTGCAAATAATTTAATTATTTTAGTGATATAGGATCAGATAGTTTTAGTTTTTCCACTGAACTGAACACTTTCTTCAGATTCTGAACACCCGTCGGGAATAAGACTACTCGATATATGTCTACAACAAGGGTCTAGCCACGGACAAGTATCGTCCAGGAGATATCCTTTGGAAAAATAGTCCGCAGGATAATTCTTCTTCTTTGATGTTTGTTGCTTGCGACAAGAAGAACAACAGTTTGATACAACTCGTTTGATATTCTCACAAGAATCTATAAAAATGATTGAACTATTGAAATTCATAGCCAGGTACCTAATTGTCTAGACAAGAGTTAACAATTTGTAATGAGGCTTCCGAAGTGTTGAATTAAAATCGATCCTGGCGCTGGTATTTAACACTAAACCTACCTACCGTAAAAATGACCGGCTTTATATTTTATAATTACTGAAACTATAAAAATTCATTTATGGAAAACAGTGGAATAAATTTCCTTGTTCAAGCATTTATTATATTAAAAATTAGGGATAATCTTGTTGAATTTAGAGTTGCCATTTTTATAAGGTGATATTTACTAGATACTGTTAATGCTTGGTAGGTTTAGTGTTAAGGGTTGATGAGGGTTAAATCAGTGCGTCTTGCTGTTGCGTCCCAGATGGAACGTGTCTTGTTCACTATTTGGAAGAAGGTAGCCAGAGTATAGCGACGACCCAGAGTTCATTGCACCCCGTCCTCCCTTTAAATTCCACACCAAGGCGTCGTCCCTTGTACACCCCCCACCCCCGATTTTCAGTTCGTGCGGTCTAGTGGCTCTTCCGATCCGAAAAATCATGTATACATGTGATCCACCCGTTAAGTTTCACTTCCTGAGCCACTCGAACCGTCGTTCAATGGCGTAGAAGCCTTTCGAGTGAATGCAATTAACTCTGTGGGCTGCTATGAACCCCGTTGCTCACCAATACCCACTCAGGAAACCTGGCTCATTAATTAAACTGGGCAAAACTTTCTCAAAATTATTACATTTCTATCTCGAAACAAAAGAGATACAAAACATTCTATAGAAATTTAAAATCATGATCAGTCACCACAGGTATTTAAAAAGACACAATTTTTGGATTCCATAGTGTTACAAAAATTTATATACAAATTTAGAATCACAGTCGTCAGAGATATTTCAGTAATCACAATTTGTAGATACCAAAATTTTACAAGAATTTCTATAAAAATTTAGGACCACGTCAGAGGTATTTAAAAATCGCAAAATTTGTGGAATCCATAGTGTTACAAAAAGTTATATACAAATTTATAATTACAATCATCAGAGGTAATTCAGAAGTTACAATTTGTAGATCCCAAAGTGCTGAAAATATTTCTATAAAAATTCAGAACCTCAGACAATCATCAGAAGTATTCAAAAAGTCAATTTATGTAGATTCCATAGTGTTACAAAAATGTATATACAAATTTAGGATCACAGTGATCAGAGTAATATTATTTCAGTAATTACTTCAGTTATTTCAGTAATCACAATTTACAGATTCCAAAAGGTTACAAAAATTTCTAAAAAATTTAGAACCACAATCATCGGAGGTATTTAAAAATTACAAAATTTGTGAAATGCACGGTTTTGCAAAAATTTATATACAAATTTAGGATCACAGTCGTCAGAGGTATTTCAGTAATCACAATTTATAGATTCCAAAAGGTTACAAAAATTTCTAAAAAATTTAGAACCACAATCATCGGAGGTATTTAAAAATTACAAAATTTGTGAAATGCACGGTTTTGCAAAAATTTATATACAAATTTAGGATCACAGTCGTCAGAGGTATTTCAGTAATCACAATTTGTAGATTGCATAGTGTCGAAAAAATTCTGATGAAAGATTGAGGGCTAATTGGCCAAGAGGGTAGCATAAACAGATCCTGCGGCAGGAAGAGGGTTTATGGGAAATGGAATCGTGTTTATAAATATCCGTCGACGAGGACACGTGATTCCGGCCACGCCGATGGCGACCATTATCATCCACCAGAACCATCCACTGCTCTCTGTTCACCGTCTTCGTCATTTTTGGAGGCGTTCAGAGACCAAAAGTCGATGAGATAGAGAGTTGAGAAACAGCAGGCGCAGCCGTGCATCCCCTTTTTCCCACTGGTGTATAGCCGCGGCTCTCTGCGTCGATTCCTAAGAAAGGAACGCGAGCACATGGCCCGCTTCTTCGCCCGCCACTTATCGCTAGCCTTTATAATTTTAGATTTCGGAATACCATGATTCGTGTTCCACGGAGAGTGACGTCGGTGCCCGGCGAAAAAACGCGGACGCAATTAAATATCGTGAGCTGCTCGAATATATTTTTGCCTGTGCGCCTCCTGACGAGAAATTGTTCTCTCAGGGTGACTCCACAAGTCCTCAAACTCTTCTCTTAAACGTATAATAAATGTACGAAATTAATTCGTTAAATTTAGGATCGTCCAAAATTGTCAAATTAATTTTTACACAGATTCTCTTTGAAAGAGAATTTTATAGTGACTGTTTTACATTTTACTACCCCCTGGGACATTTTTAGAAGCAAATCAATTAATCTTGGATTTTGGTAAATGAAGCTGGGAAATTATGGAACATCAAGAAATGGCCAAATTAATTTTCATAATAGTTCTCTTTTATATACAGAATTATTACAGAATTTTATAGAGATTATTATATATTTCTTTTCAGATTTTGCTACCCCTTAGAACACTTCCAGAAGCAAACTGATTTTGAATATTAGTAAACAAATCTGCAAAATTATGGAACATCCGGATTATTGCATTTTTAACACTCAGTAGTAACAAACATCTAACACAAATATTTCAATCATTGCACAGTGGTATCTTCCGCAAATATCTTTTGCCATTTTCCCTCCCCTATACTAACCCTCAAAAAAATATCCAGCTCCATAAAATATTAACTCAGCCCGCGCACAATCTTCTAAATGAAAAAAACAATCTCAGAACAAGTTACACACGTTTAATATTTAACCAACAACCTGTGACCCAATCAGCCCCCGAATTCACCCTCAAAAACTTCTTCAAGATCCACAATTCCCACCCTCGCAGGGTCAAAATAAATCCCTTGTTTCCTCATATTTGTCAGCCAGGCAATTCCCATAACCAAACACGCCCGGGGGGTGGTTTTTTCGAGTTCACCCCATACTCCCCCAAAATTAGGAATCCGAGGGTTGGGAAAGGTGACAGGTTGTGGGAAACAGGCTAATTTCCAAGCACTCGCCCACGCATTTCCTCAAGGGTTGCGAGCACCAATTTCCGGGGTTGGAATATATTTTTGGAATTTTGTTTTTGGTAATTTGTGTCCCGTACTTCCTAGTCCCGGAAAAAAAGCGCCAGGTTGCATGGGGTGCTAGATAGGGTGCACCATGAGATCGGGGAGACTGCAGGGGGCCAGACGATCCTTCTATCGATTAATCATCCCCGTTTGTATTTACCTTCGTACCTGATCGTTTCTGTTCTTTTTTTCCCTCCGCTATTTCCCGGATTCTTTCGCTTTTCGAGTTCTTCGATCACGTGTGGCACGTTTTTCTTTTTTCTATTTTTTTTTTTTTTTTTCGTGTTCTTCGACTCGCCCTCGCGAGATTTTTCATCGGCAAGGGTTTCATCGCGCGGCCGGGGATCCATCGATCAGTCGCACGTGAAAGAGTTCCATGGCAGCGTGAAAATTCTAATGATCGAGCGGCATGAGAACTTTCTTAATCGTTCCTCGCTCGAGTCTCGCGGTTTTGATCGACGATTCCGGGGAAACCGTTGATCCTGCGATTTTCAACCGTTCCTGGGAAAAATCTGAAAATACTGGCCCTCGGTATCTTTTCCTTCGAATATTGACAATAATTCAGAATACTCTAATTTGAAAAACTAGCTTAAGTATTTATATCGAACCTAGATAGCTCATTGAAAATTTCCGGAGCATTAAAAATCCTCTCAGATCGAAATAAAAATGACTGCACACTAAAATCAAATCTGATCTACCTAAGAGTAGTAAAAAGAGTAGTAAAAAAAATTTATTTCGAGCCCCAGTGAACCATTTAAAATTTTCTCTGTAACAAAAATCGTCTGGGAATAAAAATTGCTCCCCACTAGAATCGAATTGCTCCATCTCGAAATAGTAATCGTGCGGGAAAGGCCATAAATACCGACCAATTTGTGCCAGAGGCTGCTCAAAAAAGACAGAGCAAAAAAAAGGCGTCCAATAAAAATCTGAAGAGTCGACTATATACTCTTTTAAAAGTCGCTTCGAGCGTGGATCACTTTGCACGGGAAACAGGACAAATTGGTGAGCTTCAAGTGCTTTTTTCCGGCATTTCCCACGTAATATGGTTTCGAGGGAGTGCACGGTTTTTGTTTTCCACGGCGCAACGATGGGGCGCGCCCGTTCGGTACCTGATTCCTCGTTAATTCCATCTGTGCCGCCTGTCTCTCCCTTCTGGAAACGCATCCCCGCGAGGAAAGCCAGTTTTTGTCGCGCCGGAAGTCCTGATCCTGGCGTTTCTAGCCTCCGGTAACGATCGTTCCTCGCCTCGTAACCCTTCACGGGGTTTTTTGTTTTCCAGTCAAATACGCGGCATATTGTCGTGGGAACACGGTGGAAACGTTCAGCCACGATTCTACCGGGACGCCTGTGCGAGATTAGTGTACTATATTTAAATATCGCCTGCTGGATACCGGCGCTTTTTCGAGAAACCCATCAAATAGTCTCGGGGCGATGGGAGTTCGGAATCCGGTCGTAAAAACGTCAGAGATACCGATTCTGCTCTTATCAAATTAAGTGCATTAACGTACACCCTCTAAACATTTTTTACTGTTCGGCTAGGAACGAAAATAATTCAGAAATCATTTTTACAACGATCTTTACTCCGTTGCTGCTTCTGTCGAACTTCGCGCAGACGATTTTGGGTCACTCGTGACCCGTAACAATTTTCACAAGTTAATTTTCATTTGTTTCCCTTTTTTACTACAAAAACGGTCGGATAATTAGGATAAATATTGGGGTACGTATTAGGATAAAATATTATTTATTAGGATTTAGATTATTAGGAAATAAAATCTCGGGAAGGAAGAAGACCCTGTGTAATTTTTAAAAATATATATTAAACAAAGGAGATCTTCTGTCAACGATCCATCATTGAGTTTTCTAAAAGAACGTCCTTGAAATACAAACATAAATCTAGATGCAAGCACTAGATCTGCAGTCCAGTAAACACTCTCGAAACGCTTCCTTATCTGTCATTCTTTTTTGTAAAACGAGTCATACAAAATCACTGTAAATTACAATTAGCAAAAACAATCTGGTACTCGGTCAACAATTTTTTAAATTTCGATCATAAAAACCGGAACTGTAGACCGGAAGTCACCACACACGAATGGTTCGGTCCGCGCAATAAGATAACACAGATCCGTAATTCGATCGAAAACCATCGATTCTAATCGACCATTAAAATCGATACAGAAGAGCCACATAATCTGTGAAGCCTCGCACAGATTGGCATTCGTCTTCGATAAGATAATGAGAATAGCCGCGAAAAGTGGAAACCGTGAACAATTACACCAGAAACGTTAATATTCCACGTCGGCGATCGAACTATCGATAATCGATTTCGACACGCGTGAACGATCTCTCCTCCGTTCGATCCGCTAATTCAAAATTCACCGACAAAGTCATCGCGTCATCAGTTTCGCTTTTGTCTCTCTCCCGCACGCGCTCGTTCACGTTGTTTTGTTATTATTGTTTCTCGGTCGAGATTCGGGAGTTGGTTGTCGCCGATCAACCGATCGATCGATCGATCGATCGATCCGCGCCGATCGTAAACCGGTAATCTAGTTGGCTACACGTGTACACATCGTCCGGAGACCTTGAGGAGAGAGCAGCCGCAGCTGCATCCTTGCGCACGTCGAGAAGGTAAAGGACAAACGTATAATATGATCTAACAGATCGCAGAGCGGCGAGTCGGCCTCGCCGCGCCACGAATCGCGAAATCTCGATCCATAGATCCTCTCGCGGTCGTTCTTACCCCCCTGGCCTGGTCCCTCCGGACGAGAGATCTTGAAATTTTATCGCTACGGACTAGAACCTCCATTGTTCTGTGCCACGCCAGGCCGGTTTATTATTTAATCTTCCTTTTCGTGGGAATAATTGCGAACTGGAAAATCATTCTCGCGAACATGGGATCGCGGGAGGATACAATGTTCGAGCAAAATGGCTACCATAAACACTCGAATCATCTCTGACTCTCCAAAGAGGCGGCGAAAAGGGAATTTTTGCGAAGGGACTGAAGTTACCATTTAAAGAAATCGAAAAAAAGAATCTATGAGAGTAAACTTTTTCAATTGAATGTTCACATATATTAGGTTGGCAAGAAAGTAATTTCGGTATTTTTAGGTGAAATAAAATCCAATGTTTTTATCAAAGCAATGAACTTTAATCAATAAAATATTTTCCATCTTGTTCTATGATCTTTTGCCATCTTTCTGGTAGCTTCATAATTCCACGCTCATAAAACTTCTGATCCTTTTCGGTGAAAAACTGATCCAAGTGCGAT
>CM052127.1:12438967-12466074 GCA_028454245.1 Halictus quadricinctus
AATACAAACAAATTTAACAATGTAAAAAATATTTTGAATAATGATACAGCAATATTTGAAAGGATTAAAATAGGAAAAAATTTGTTGTTCCTGTCAGAAGATTGTGCTGTACTATAAAGATGACAAAAATTGATTTAAATGTCTGCATTGATTTAAACGTCTTACGAATACATAGGTACATTTTTGCTAATACGCATTTAAAAATAAAAAAGAAAATGAAGCCTTCGACTAAAAACATGCTTCCAACGAAACCGAAACAAAATTCAAACTTTCACCATGATCTAGAATTCTACCCTGACGCAACACCCGCTCAAAAATCCACAGATCGAGCAGCAGATCAATCTGATAAACTTTCTAGCCCGGGATTATTAACAGACAAGAGACTCGATTAATCAATCCTTTAATGCCGCTAGAAAATCGCAAGGGTGGGAAACGATACTAACCGATCGGCCTAGCCTAATGTATCAATTTCACAAAAGGGAAAAATTTGGTTCCGGGTGAGACACAGCGACATACGCAACGTCGATGCGTAGATATCAAAGTTTGAGGACAATATTCCCGACCGGAGAGCGTTTTCACTTGATGACTAATTCCTTGCTGATTGAAAAATCAGGATTGGTAACCGGACACGACGGCCGGGCCGCTTGTTGCGTCTCTCGCGAGGCAGCAGCAGCAGCAGCAGCAGCAGCAGCGGGGCCATTCTTCTTGTGTTACATTGAAAACTTTCATGTTGGCCACTTACTTCTGAAAAGATAATTTGCTTCATCCGGCGTCGAAGAAATTCGATTCCCAACCGAGAAGCTGGCACGAAGAGTGGTTCTATTGAAAGCAATCAGAAACAATATCGGGCCTGCCTTTTCCATTCCCCGGCTAGAAACTCGCGTCGAACAAGCCGCACGAGGTCACCGTCTCGCGAGCAAACAAACGATTCGCCTGAAACGTTTATCTAATTGACCATTAACAATACCGATATTCTCGAATACCGCCGTGTCACCGACGACGACCCTAGAACGACGATCTACGCTTAAAAGCTGCTCGAAATGAGGACAGAGATGCTCTAGAAACTCGATGGTACCTGTAAATGGTCCTTGCAAAGTGATCCCAACCTGAAACTTAGCTGATCGAGATTTTAAATAGGCGGAGAAATTTATAATTCTTGAATTAATTGTTCC
Source organism: Halictus quadricinctus (assembly GCA_028454245.1). NCBI lineage: Eukaryota > Metazoa > Arthropoda > Insecta > Hymenoptera > Halictidae > Halictus > Halictus quadricinctus. Next base: position 12,440,140 of record CM052127.1, read on the forward strand.
TGGGATTTCATGCGCTTCCCGGGAAAATATACAAGTGAGAATTAATACGGTGGAGAGGTTAAAAGAATTTAATCAATTTTCCATTTCTGTCATTACTTTATTTCCAATTTTTTGAAATTATTGAGGAGAGAACAAATTTTCTATTTTGAAGTTCCTTGAAAACGAGGCAGACACATTTTATTTTATGAAATAAAAGTCGGTAGCATGCTAAGTGCCATTTTTTTAGAAAACTCATAAATTACCCATATGGATTTTTAGGTCTTGAACAAATTATTAGTAATTTTATACTCGAGCTATGAGTGTTTAAGAATGGTCTTTATTTATGGACGAAAAACAATTTTTGCATTGACAAAATGGTACTCATGGAATCGTTGGTTACATCGTCAAGTGTCTGTTCCAATTGCAATTTTTATGAAGCTTTATTTATTATTCACTGCGAGTGACGGTGATTCACGAAGGAATGTAAATTGAATTGGTGGGAAAATTGTTGACAAAATGAACAGACAAAATTTTGGTTTGGGAGCACCGTGATAGAGGTCGACGGGGATGGGGAGGCATAGTGATCGAAAGGGGTGGCGAAGATGGAGGAGATCCATCGGACGGTCCCGAGGTCTCCGAGGCATCCTTTAAAATTGGAATAATAATGTTCTTTCATCTCTCTGAACTCGAAATGATGACTCGACGTCTTTCAATATTGTGGGAACAAAAATCGGTTAGGAACACGTCGGCTTGGACTCTTCTTTTTCTTCTTCTTCTTCCTCTTCGTCTTCGTCTTCATCGTCCTTTTCTGGGCTCTGACTCTTTTTCGTTCAACGGAGACACGTGGGACCGGCTCTCTTTTATCTAGAATCAAAAAATGGGCTTCTCAGACACCATTTTTAAAAGAAGACGCCACAGTGAATTGTTGAAGATTCTATTAAAAATTGTTCCGAGTAATAGAACAGGTCCTGAGAAATTTAAATGGTGATCTCATCAAATGTCTTTCGGCTTAAATTCGATTTTTATGTCGAAAATATATCACTGGTTCTACAATTTTATATTAAACAATGCAGATAAAATCTTTGCACAAAATATTTAAGAAAAATTCCTGACGTATTTCACAGTTAAAAATCCACTTTTGCTTAGCAAAATAAAATCAATTTTAAATAAAGGTATAGGTCCGAAGAAAATTAGATTTCACAAAATCGCTTTCAAGTTCAACTTGATTTGTATTCAATTTTTTTAGAATAATAGAACTCGTTCCAGAAATTGTCAAAAAATTTTGTATTCTACGATAAAGATTGCAGTCTTCACATACAATTTTTAAGAAAAATTCCTGAAGTGTCATACAGTTAAAAAAAAAGGTAAAAAATTGATTAAAGGCTCCTTCACATTTGGCTTCGAAAAATTATATTGTTCAAAATGGTTCTGCAAAATTCACAGTTAATTCTACGATTCGTCAAAACCCTTAGGCCATTTTGCGCATTGCTAACACATTTCCGGATCTCATAAGAATTAGGTATTAAGTCCCATAAATGTTTGATCTTTATCAGTCTCCTCGCTGGTCCCCGCGTCCCAGAGACAATTGCACACATTGTATCTTCCTGGCACGGTGTAATGTTTCCAGAGACAGTCGGAGATCAAGATAAACCATCGAGAGGCGAGGATGATTTCTTTAAAACATTTTCGCGGGATGATCGAGGCGTTTGCGCCTCGCCCCGACAAAAGGCATTAACGACGAGCTATTGAGAGCTGGACGAAATTAAAAAAGGAACGTAAACGACCGACGTTCGACAAAGGGAAACGGGAAGGGATCTGTAATTAATGCGCGGGTCCGTGTGTTGGCCAGTGTGTGTGCGCCGGGGTAGACAACCATGGGGGATGGAACGACTATGTGGATATCTTCGAGAAAGCGAGCGACGGAGACCGGGGAAAAAATGACGTAAGTCATCCTACGAAGCATTAGATTGAGCTTGATTACGAGTAATTATTCTTGCTGCACGGTTTCGTATACGTCCTTATAACGTCTGGTAACGAGGCCGGCGATCTTTGATCATTGCCTCGATCGAGATACACATCGCCGGCACGCAGAACGCGTCGAACTCACATCGGAGATTGATCGGAGTTGTCCTCGGATCTTCGTCACCTCTCGGGAAAGATCTCGCTCTGGATCTCGCTACGATCCACTCAAAATTCGCCGAACAAGGCCACCCTCTTCGGGAACCAATCACGGTATTCAAAAAGTTCCAAGCCTTTTATTCAGACGAAATTCTACACTTGGCACCATTAATAACATCTTCAATTTATACAAAATTCTGGAATCCGTACTTTTCTATTTACTCATGCGGAATTTTTTAGTGCGCTTTGGTAGTTCTTAATGTGGTAAAATAATATTTCATCAAGTCTTTTATAGCATAAAATAATTGAAAACTAAGGGCTGAAGTATGACGTCTGTATTTTAATCGAGAAGTGATTTATTCAAAATCTTAGATAATATTGTTACACTACAATAACACCAGACTCAAAACAAACATCAATAACATACATTTAACGATACAATGTTAATTTATTACTAGTCTGCGAATCTTTATGCGTTTATGGCTTCCGAAAATTTTCAAGAAATGCTAAAATGTAACATTCGAGAGAATTCAGTAGAATTTTTATTTATTCCCGATCTGCAAAGGCTACTGCCACTGAAAATAAAATTTTAGTTGACTCCACTTTCTTAAGATACCTCTAAAAAAATTGCAAATTGCATAAACATCCGCAGTCTAAAATGAACGATATGAACGTAATAAATAGACTGCGGATGTTTATGCAATTTGCAATTCTTTTAGATGTATTTTGAAAAAGTGGAGTCAAATAAAATTTTGTTTTCAGTGATAGTAGCCTTTGTAGATCTGGAATAGATAAAAATTCTACTGAATTTAATCATTAAAATGAACGATATGAATTTAATAAACAATGATCGATCTAACACTCTGCAAGATGAAAATGACGCAAGTTGAACATACTGGATTAACAATGAACGAAAAATAATCTACACCGAAAGGACACTTCTTTCTATAATATGTTAAAGGAGAATTTGATACACCTAATTTGTCATAGAAATTTTGTCACAGCAATTTGGTCGCAGGAATTTGTCACAGGAATTTTGTCGCAGTAATTGCAAGATTTGAGAAGCATTTCGAGGGTCAGAGGGCACGTGAAAAATTGGCAAACAGAGCGAAGACCGTAGGAATGATAGCAACTGCGGTCTAGAGAAATGGAACCCGCTCATAGGAGCTATAACAGTAGTAAGATAAAAGAGTCGGAAGCAGCGGCCGTGGGGTGCTATAACAGAATTCAATTATGATGATAGAGGTATGATACTAAGGACTTGCAGTGGGAGGAGGCAACGACGGAGCCAGCCACGTTAGTAACACAGTAATATAGCGGAATTCAATTATGATTATGGAGGCACGGTACTAAAGAGTTATAGCGGGAGGCATAGCGACAGCGAGGAATAGTAATTCGAAATTATAAAGCGACCAATAACAGCGAGACTAAAATCCTTCGCTATTCCAAACAAGATACTTCACCACTCTAGCTTCACCTTCTAAGAACACTTCGAAAACCTAATGCAAAAACGAAACACTCTTCTCCGAAGAATGATACATTTATGCCATTAGCAGCATTGTGCTACTTTGGAACAACTCACTGTAGGTAGAGCTTTGTTTATAAAAATTACAAAGACTGAACTGTCTTAAATATTTTTTTGCAGCGAAGGCAAAAATATTCTGTAATTTGTGCAAAATGTGATGAAAAAAAACACATTTAACCCTTTCTATAGCATCGTGCAATTTTTAAATCATATACTGCAAGATATAGTTTAGTATGATACGGTAAAAATATTGAAAATTTTATTGAACCTTTTTAACACTTTCAACTTTAAAGTCACATTCAAGTCAGTTCTTTTAACTTTAAAGTCATTTTATGTTATTGTATCGTAATCCAATACAAATTAAGCACACGACGATCGGGTAAGATTGATTATAAATAAAATTTTAGATCCAACTGAATGTTGATAAAATTCCACAGATTATTTGCAAACCCTCAACAAAATACAGCGTGCAAGTACAATAAAAAAGAAGTCTCGGTTAAACTCGATTCCGTTCGAAACAATCAGTAACCTGTTATTAATTTATTGTCTAAAAGATTAATATTTGCGGGTATCGAGTTACAGAAATTTCGCGGGCCGAAACACAAAGGATCGGTGGAAGCCTTGTTGCGTTCACGTGCGATCACCGCGAGCATGATCTACGCTGTCATAAGTCACACTTTCGATCGCGGGATCGCAGCTACCCATTTCTTTAGCAGATCAAAAACCGTGGATCCGACAATGGTTCGCTAATTACCGTTCATAAACCCAATAAAAGCGCGCGGAGGATCGAGAGAGGATCGAGAGGGAGCTGTTCTCCGTATATCCACCCTCTCGATCCTCCTGGATCCTCGATACTCGTTCTCTCGGTTCGCACGCATGTCCCGGGGGGACACCCGATGAATAACGAACGTCTTTTCCACGCCTCCGAAATGTTGGTGATTAGCCGTGAAATATCGGTTTTCGTATACGAAGAAATTACACGCGACGCAGAGCCCGAGAAAGGATCGAGAGGATCCAGAGAGGATCCAGGGGGAGAGAGAAAGAGCGGAGTGGATAGCGGGCCGAGGGATCCCCGCGACGAAAAATGGAGCATAGCGTTTGATGGTGGTGATGGTGGTGGTGGTGGTGGTGGTGGTGGTGGATGCACGCCACGTAATATAAAAGCTCAGATTCGCATCGTACGGGCACCGGCCGCCATAAATAACGCCGGCCGCTAATCTACGCTCATTAATTCATCTCCGGGGGATTCATTTTTCGCGGGGATGCGCGAGCGCATGCGCGAAACACGGAAATCCGCGCCAGATTCGAGAAACCGAGCTCCGGGAATCTTCTTTCCCATTGGCATGTTTCGGAGATTCGGTTCTCATGATTATAATTGCGTTCTGTTCATTGATAAGTAGAATGCTGATTTTATGCAATTCGAACAAGATCGGATAGGTTGTACAAAGAATAGAATTATTAGAAGCATTTAAGAACGGCCATTTGCAATTTTTCTCAGAACTATTTGAAAGAGAAATTTAATTCCAGTTTCGTTCCTATGTGTTGCTATTGATACGAATCATTTTTATTTTGCAAACGACCTGCAATCTATCTTTTTATACATTTTATGCATCGATTTTATACATTTATGACAAAAATAGGTACTTCGAATACAGGACTAAGTAAAACATTGAATAATGTGGAAAGATTACAGTGAATTCGCGGTATATGTCGCCGAAGTCTCGATGATAAATGTCGGGGAACCATCCCCACTACCGCGGGGTACACCCCGTCAGGGGCGGGAGAGACCTCGGTCGCCGAGGAGTATAACATAATAGAAAGAATAGTAGGATCTCGTCGACAGAATTTGCCGCTGTGACTTTGACTAATAATTTGTAGGATGAATGTATTTACACTTCTCGGCGGCGAGCGTCGCTGTCCTTTTCTACGTTCGTGGATCAAAGAATAGTGACTCCTGGAGAATAAACGACATCAAGACCCGTGTTGCTGACATATATCGCGAATGCACTGTATCTCCTGGCCGATATATATGTCCCTGACTAGACCTCTGTTTTGGACATATACCGAGTAAACACTGTATTTGCTATTTAATAGAAGAGAAAAATAAATTAAATTAAATAATTAAAGGGAAAAATGATTTCCCATTTGGATCCTTTGAATTACCAGTTAACAGAAGCAATTTCGATTTGCAAGTGTTAGGACATTTATGAAAGGCAAAGAATTTTTATGCATTTCTAGAAAGCACAGAATCGACGTAACCAAAATTTTTCGTAGCCAAAGCTCTTTCGTGAGGGCACGAACATTTTCGATCATGCAATACAGGCGGTTCTCTCGAACAGTCGGGGCTCTCGAAATTCTCGAAACGAAGATTTCGCATTTTGGTACCATCCTCCCGGACCGCGACACCATTGCCATTCGGCGGAGGCAGCGAATGGGAGTGGCCGAAAAACGTGGTGCGGCGAGAAAGGCGATTTGAGAGCCGGGGCCCGAACAATTAAACGTCGCGGCCTGTCGAAGGCGAAGAAGAAGAAGCAGAAGAACCAACATCCGAAGAAGAAGAAGAAGAAGAAGAAGAAGAGGGTACAAAGAGTAGTGTAGAACCAGAAGAAACGAAAGCGCGATGGTAGTATAGTAGGAGTCCCAGCCAGTCGAAAGTCTCTCGGTCCAGGAGAGGGAAAAAAAGGATGAAAATCGCGGTTGTAAAATCCACGCGGGTTGCACCAAACGCAATTAACCGCTAAACCCGAATCCCCATAGGGGCCCGGGATATAGTTGAGCCAAGAGAGACGGAGCGAGAAAACCAAAAGAGAGAGAGAGCGAGAGAGAGAGAGAGAGAGAGAGAGAGAGAGAGAGAGAGAGTGAGAGAGAGGCTACCACAGAAGAGGGGAACAACGGGCGAAAGAAGAAGAAAAGAAGAAACGTGGAAAGAAAGAAAGAGGAAAGAGAGCACCGCGTCGTGAAGGTGGAGCTGTATGATGAAGAGAGAACCGGAAAGAAAGAGAGAGAGAGAGAGAGAGAGAGAGAGAGAGAGAAAGAGAGAGAGTTCTGGCCCTCTCGACGACTACTTTCGGTCTGACCAGCCCTGCCAGCCCTTAGGGCTCCAGACGGAACGCTTTTAAAATTTATTGACAATCATAAATTTCGAAAATAAAACCTTATATTCCGGAGCGCGCGGTGGCGCGCGCGCGCGTGCTCGATGCTTACACACATTCACCGTTGTTCCAACAGGTAACACACAGGTGTGGGATTCGAGGCGGTGTGCGCGGGTCTGCGACTCTTGCAGAGGCCTGCATACACGGCTGCAGAAAAGGTTTCGGCCGCGTTTCGTTTTCGTTTCTCCATCTTTCTTCGAGAGCGCTCGCTCGAGCGCGCGCGCGCGCGCGCATACACCACCGGCGAGTAGCAGTCCCGGATCGTTTTCTCTTCAGTTGCTCGTTTTCTCGGGGTGCTCGAAACAAAAGAATTCGTTACGAATTTGCCTCCCCCCTCTGCCCCACTACCACCCAGAACCGTTTTCGCTCGTAGCCACTACCTCCCTCCCCTCTGTGCCCTCACCCTCAATTTTTCGTCCTGGATCGGACCTACGTGTGCTCTCGACCTCTCGCTCATGCATCCCTCTCGGTTTCGAAGGCCTCCGCGCGATATTAGGCCCGTTTCGGGCCCGACGAAAGTGTTTCGCAGCAGTGGGGCCACTGTGGAATGCTTTACGCTTTCGGATTTTTATGGGGGAATGAGGGGAACGGAGGCATTGCGCTTCGGAGTGCAGGCAGAGTTCGTAGGGGTGGTCTGAAGGATTTTCTTGTGACCGATTGGAAAGGGATTTCGAAGTTTTGTTTTCTAGGGGTTGTTGTGTAAGGCTTGAGCTTTGCTTTCATCATTTTTTTTTTATGGCGGAAATGTGGAAATTGTGGAAGAAGTGTGACGTTCACTTGGTGGTGGTCTGGAGAATTTTAGGACAGCTTTGGAATTTTTTTGTGAAAGATTGGAAAATAATTTTGAAGGTTTGTTTGCTGGGGGTTGTTGTGTAAGGTTTGAGCTCTGCATTAATATTTTCTTATGGTGGAAACGTGGAAATTTTGGAAGATGTATGAAGTTAATTTCGGTGTGGTCTGGAGGATTTTAGGGTAGCTTTGGAATTTTTTTGTAAAAGACTGGGAAATAATTTTAATGTTTTGTTCTCTGGGGGTTGTTGTGTAAGGTTTGAGCTCTGCATTAATATTTTCTTATGGTGCAAATGTGGAAATTTTGGAAGATGTATGAAGTTAATTTCGGGGCGGTCTGGAGGATTTTAGGCCAGCTTTGGAATTTTTTTGTGAAAGATTGGGAAATAATTTTGAACTTTTGTTTTCTGGAGGTTTTTGTGTAAAGTTTGAGCTGTAGTTCCATATTTTTGTTATGGCAGAAATGTGGAAATTGTGGAAGACATGTGACATTAACTTGGGGGTGGTCTGTAGGATTTTAGGGTAGCTTTTGAATTTTTTGTGAAAGACTGGGAAATAATTTTGAAGGTTTCTTTTCTGGGGGTTGTTGTGTAAGGTTTGAGCTTTAGTTTCATAATTTTTATATCGCGGAAATGTGGGAATTTAGGAATTCTTGTATAGTATTCTGGTTAGACTATCTAGGGTAGGGATTCTGGTGGATTCTAGGGAGACATATGGATTTTTTGTGAGACATTAGAAAATGATTTTGAAATTTTATTTTCTGGAAGTTATTGTGTAAGCCTTAAGCTTTAGTTTGATACATCTTTTTAAAGGAACAATATAAAAATTGTGAAAGAAAAATATCGTGCAAAATCAAAATGTTCTACTTGAATTCCAACAAACTGTAGTGAGATAGAAATGAATTTTCTCTCATAATACGTAGAACAGGTTGAATTGAAATTGTACAATATTATTTTCAAATTCTTCTAATGTTGTTACTGTTTCAAATAACACCTACTCATTTCGATCATAAACGCACGAAACCCGGTGTCTACCGATCACCCTAAATAACTGTTGTCCGAAATGGTGGACGCAGGTGTTTAACAGAAAGAAAGAAGGATGAGTCGGGTTTCCGATGTTAATAAGCGGCTCGCCTTTTCCTGACAGCCATTGTAATGACTTCTTATTCGATCCATCGGCCATATCCTGCCGGGTTATCTCCGTTTCTGGTATGCATCGAACGAGAATGATGACCCTCTAGAAATTCTCACGATTTCTCGTGGCCAGGATCGATCTTATCGATCGGATCTCTAGGAAGGTGGACCTTGCTCCGACTCTTCGACGTCTCCGCGGCGAGTCCGTCTGATTGGTGGACGCCCAGAAATACTATGAAACCTGCTGAGTGTCCTACAAGACCCCGTCGCCTCTAGAAATCATTTTAGAGGATCAATGAATCGCGAAGTCATTTGTTATTTGATGTTAAACTGAATGTTATGGTGGACGGAATCTGTGAGAATTTTTCAGGACCAGGAAGTTCCACGAAATTCTGGTCGTTGCGACATTCGCACACTTGTTCCGAGGAGGCTTGACATTCATCATTTCTCTAGTTGTCACTTTGCCGGCTCAACCTACAACCAGGACTCCGCGGACAATGAGAGCCGAGGCTCTACCGCGTGGGTGGACGTTTCGTTCAGGTGTCCAGGTGTCTGGCGATCTTCCATGTTTCACCATTCGTCTTCGGTCCCTGCCTTCTCCGAACGTTTCTGCAACGTCTTCATCTACAGCCTGACCGGGAAAACGACAAAACGCTTAGCCCGTTCCCGAATTAATAATATTCTTTTCTCAGTAGTCGGATTTTTGTGCTAAGTAAATATTGCTCAAAGTCGATTGTACGGTACAGCTGTAAAAATGTATTTTCTATTTAAGAAAATAGAAAATGGAAAATTTCGATGCTTCTAAGCTCTATACAGGTTTGCATTCGACCAACTCATTTTCGTCATAAATTCTGCAATAGTTAATAGTGGATTTTTAGTTGGAGAATAGAAGGCTAACTATACTAGCTCTAGATTTCTAGGGTCGATGCTAAAACTTTCACTCGGAGACTCAAGAAGAGGCATCATTCACTATCTTGTGAACCAGAATGATGCAAAAAATTTTTTTTAACAAAATAGCAGTCGTAAAAAGCAAAACTTCATTAGGATTAAAGCCTTATCGAGCAATAAGAAAATACTATCGTCGATATTGACATAATCTTAGATAAAGACATAGAGGGATGAAGGGATTGCCAGATAAAAATTGAAGGATGTAAAATTGTAATTCAAGGGTGTAAAATGTACACAATTTACATTAACATATAATTAATAATAAAGACAAAAGCAATAACACTATGTTATCTTGAAATTTAGACAAACATATGTGGAAAATTTTAAAACATTTCAGCCAACCATATTTGATCTTATAAATTGTCTAAAATTGACAAATAAATAGAAATACAGTGTCTTCTCGATATATGTCTACAATACAGGGGTACCCAGTGACAAATATCGGGTAGAAGATACAAAGATAGAAAAGGCGACAAGGGCCACTCGAGCTATATTCGGGATAGTTCTAGGACTTTTATCGTCTAGAAATTTGTGACATATATCGAGAAAAGGCTGTTTGATTGCTGATCGCAACGCTCTAGATACCTCCTCGGCTCAAAACGAAGGTTCTCCAAGAGCAATCATGGGAACGCACAGCGAGTAATCTCAGGTTCGAGAGAGATCATTGTACCAGCTCTGGAATACCGAAGAGTCAGGGTCCCCAAGGTGACAGAATCGTCGAAGCCAGCAAAACGGGGAGGCCGATTCCATCAAAATGACGAAATGGGAACCAGTTTGACTCGTCTAAGTACTGTGGTATCGCGAGCGGGCTTAATCAATTAGTCACGCGACACGGTCGAGTCATTTCGATCGTAATTTGCTTACTGGCATAATAAACCCCTTCTCTCTGATTCCAGTCCTCTCACTTTCTCTCTCTCTCTCTCTCTCTCTCTCTCTCTCTCTCTCCCTCCCTTTCTCTCGCTCTCCGTTCGGTGGAAACGACTCGGTTGGCGTGTTTATAAGCGGAGCCAGGCCTGGAATTCGACGTGTTTAAAAATCCGGCGGGCAACGATACCGCAAATAACAATTCGAGACGATCGGATGAAACACGACACGCGATATACACCCGTGAATGACGCGGCTGACAGGCGCGGGTGGATCATCGGCGGGGCTCGGATCATCGATCGAGCGCCAAGCGACGATTTAGGGGCCGCTCGTCCTTGTTTCTTGCGCGGCTCTCCGCCGGCTGCACGTCCGTGCGCCTTCAAACTGCCAATAAAATTTTTTGCGAGGCCGCCGCGATGCATAAGCGCGGAACGATACCCGGCGCCAAAGAACCGGCACGGCGCGATCGGAAGACCGCGTTCGTTAGAAAGACGGCTTCTTCGGGAACCGATCGACAGCTTCCCGCAGCCGATCGTTCACGATTTTTTCACGTTGCGGATCTTTACGCGGGACAAAATTATTTTCACATTGATAAGCTAACCCGTAGAAATCTCGATTACACGAGAATAGTGGAAGAACAAAGAATCGGTTGGATCGCGACGATACCCGGTCTCCGAAGCTCGATACGTAAGAGACCGTGCTCCGCCGTCTCGCGTAGCAATGCATACGTAATAGACTGTCATAATTAATGAGGCGGTCGATTAATCAAAGGAAACGGAGGGATGGGGGAGGGTGGGGGAGGCGTTCGGTGAGGTGGGGGGTACACACACATACACACACACACGGATATAAATAACAGAAAACGCGGTTCGAACGGCAGGGGTACGGGGGTTGAGAATTTGCATTTCGCTAGACGGGCCACCGTAAAAATTCCTCGCATTGTTCGAAGGGAAGGAAGGGTCTTAAAGCCGTCAAGGTCGCCGGTGAAAAACCATCCTGGTTGGATATTACGTGGGTTAACTGAGATATACAGATATACGTCCGCGGGATATTCAAAAACGGCGGTGCACACGTGGATCGGCATGACGGATCGGTGGCCTCTCGTGATGAATCGCTCCGTTATAATTCCTGACTTGGACTGATGATGAATTCGCCCCCTCCTCTCCGACTCTCGTTGTTGTACCCCTTTACTCCCGTGACCCCTCCTCGCGTCATCTACCACCACCTAGCACGGTTCGATCCTACTCTTCCTCCTTCATCCTGGTGACCCTACCCTACTACCATCGAACGAAGGACTCTCTTCGAGCACCTTTCGTGGTTTAACGCAATTCCGACGCTCGATAGCCCCGCAAACATGATTACGGATCTACCCGGGACAAAATGGATGCCCGGCCGGCGATGCGTCTTCCTTGGACTTTGATCTCGATTAGTATACCACGGACGGATCGTGCCGGTTTGTCCCTTCGTCCACGGACTCGCTGGAATTTGTTGAATTTGTCCTCTATCTGTCATTGGCTCTCCGCGAATTAATAATCGGAACGTTTTCTCGAAATTTTTATTTTATTTTATCGATTTTTGGAAAGTTCTTCTATTGGTAATCGCGAGCGGATATGAACAATACAAGTTCTGAATTACTTTAATATTTTCTCTGTTTTACACTTTAACGATTCGTTAATATGGATTCATAAAATCTACTAGTGATTAGCAGGTGTTTATTAGAATTTTTTGAAATTGTCTTTTATTTGTCCGTACTTTCTGTGAATATTATTTTGGGGATTTTCGAGGATGCATTTTCCTTGGAAGGTCAACTGCATCAATTATCACCAGACTGCGGATGTTTATGCAATTTCCAATTTTTGTTGACAAATTTTAAGAAAATAGAATGAAATGAAATCCTATTTTTCAAAACAAGTAAAAATCGTACTAAATTCTATCGAATTTTATATTATGGCATTTTTTGACAATTTTCAGAAGCTACAAATGCATACAGATCCGCAGTCTAATTATGACACATGGGAGACAAATTACAAGTTCCTTGAACAATTTTAAAATGTTGCAAACAGCAAGGTTCCTAAATTCTCAAAATGTTGCTCCTTTATTGTTTAGAAATTTTTGAGGCTGCCGTACTGGCACTCAAAAGGATCCAATTACTGTGGGGCTGCCAATCACTGTGCCTATATTAATTATACTTATTTTTAAAGCATAATGAATATTAAAGAAGCGGCAAATAACATATATATAAACTGACTTCAACCAAAAAAATTCAATATCTCATTATGCTTTAAGAATAAGTATAATTAATATAGACACAGTATTCGACACCCCCACAGTAAATGGGTCCCTTACCTTAGCGACACTGCTCCATCCAAGAGACATTCAAGAATTGTTGCAATTGATGCAGAAAATGTTTGCAGTGCATAAAGATAAGCAGCCCTGTGTTCTTTCCGTCAAAAATTTCTTAAAAACTTTTTTTAGTTTCTCAATAAATACGATATGCAACCACCAATTTTCCTGGCAACACTCGCACAAAAATGCATTTTATTTTCCGCAATGCATACATCGACGGTCACAATGCATTTCTTTCGGAAGCAGCATAATTTCGGCCCGATAGGCCGAAGTCTTCTGCATCGATAAGGCTCGGGGTCAAAGACAAACAAACGATTCCAATAAACGAAACACACGGCCGAGCGAACGGTCTCTCCGAGGCGAAGCTCGTCGACGGGTGACGTCACTTCCGTTTCCTGGTGCACGGTGGCCGCGTACGTACATACAGGGAACACTGTCGCTCATTTTAATCGAGAAAACGGACCTCGATTCGAGGAACCTCTCTCTCTCTCTCTCCCTCTCTCTCTGTTTCTTTCTCTTGACTCGATAAATATGTCGGCGTATTTACCGGTAACGATCGCCCGTACCGTTTCGGTTTTCTGATTACACGCCGTTGCCGCGTCGAAATTAAAAGTGACCCGAATTTATGCTACCACCGGGTACGTGGACCCGGTGGTTTATGGCCGGTAAATGGGCCTTCACGGCCCGACAATTCGTCCCTGTTGTGCCCGACCCGCTGTGGTCCCGAATCAGGATTTTACACTCCACAATCAGTATAATCAATTTCCCAAAAATTTCAAGAAAAACGTCACACGGATCCTTAAGTTGTATAAAAATGTTATGCATCGTTAATACATGCAAGAGCTAACGAGAAACATACTAGGAACGTGTGTTCCTTTCAACAATGATTTTAAATTAATTGTAATTTTAATACTCCTTTTTATAAAATTGAGATTGTACATTTTCCTTTACGCGAATAGACATTGTACAGGGTGTCCCGAATTTAAATGGCAAAACTTCAAGAGCGTGTAGGAGACCGGAAAACTAAGACAAAAAGTCTTTTAGTTTTGGAGAAGATCGCAAAAAAAGAAACAAAAGAAGTTTTCATTTTTGTACTTATTTATTTAGATTTTATTTACGTTATCGTCTATTTAATGTAGATATTGTTCAAAATGTTGCCCTATTGCAGCAATGCAAGAATTACATCTAGCACCGACTTGATAAATTATATCAGTTAAAACTATATCAGCGTGTTCAACATTAGAATATGTACGCGGCATTGTATCTGAAGCTATTCACGAGAAAATATCTGAGAAACTGACTGAAGACTGATTAAGCAATCATAGAAGAAAACAAGAATGTAAACAAACGAAAGAATGTAAAGGATTGCATCAAGTGTTTACATATCTCACCGTCACAACTCACGCAACAATGTCAAAACAATCACAAGCACAAGTGTACACAACAACTGAAGAGAGCAACTGACAACGAGATATTGAATTTTTGCGATTTTCTCCAAAACGAAGCAAAAACGAGCAAATCTCTAAAAAGAACTTTTTGTCTTAGTTTTTCAGTCCCCTACATGCTCCTGAAGTTTTGCCATTTAAATTCGGGACACCCTGATAAATGAAGCATAATTTGTTGATGTAATATTATTACGGCAGGATATTTTATGCTATTATGTCCGTGGTGTGTGTAACAGTTAAAGAACTGTTAAAGTAACAGTTAAAGAATAGTTTCACTGGAAATGCTAACTGAACGTTCATTTCTCTTTCAACATTTGATACAAGCGTTGATTAACAGTAAACGTTTAAACGTTTTATTTATTGGCTCTTCGAGGACCGTGCCATCGCGCTCGAGCTCAAGCGTGATACTAATTTCCGGCCCGTTTTCCGTGGAATCGTTAGCGTGTTTACCGGTCGGCGGAACGATGTTTGGTTTACAGCGATGGCGGACACTGACCGTGGAATCGGATAATGTTTACGAAATCAACGATACCGTGGCCCATTCACAGAACCGTACGTGCTTTTCTGTAGCCGGGAGGAGATGCAGCGGCTAAATAGAATCACAACGGGAACTTATGGGAGCCCACGGGAAACCGCGGGTCCCTTTTCAAGAAAGTTTCTAAATGCATGACTGCGCCCGTGATACGTGTAAACGGCCCTGTCCCTGTCACGCTCCGACAGCGGCCCGTTTTTACCCCGTTAACCGCGATCGTTCGACGATAATCCTCGTTACCGATCAATTTCATACGTCTTTCTTTCGCCGGGACACGACAAATCACCTGCTCCGCGCGATTCTACCTTCCGGAGAATTCGGCTCCCTCGTTTTATCGCCTCACCGATCACCAGGCGATTTTTATTCGCCATTTTTAATCGGAAATGTGACTACGTCCAGCTGGAATTTCCGGAATTTGTAATTTATTTAGGATTCGTCTTTTATTTGGACTCGGCATTTTAGACCAGAGTTGTGCTAATTCGATTACATTGTATCTGAATTACACAATTCAATTACATTGTGATTCAATCGCACAATCGTATTACACTGTATTTCAATTATACAGTGATTCAACTACGTCGTAACTGAATTACATAACTCGAACCTTTCAATTAATTCAATTACTAATTATTTGAATCAGATGTGTAATTAAAGTGCAATATAATTAAAATACAGCTCTCCGAATTATAGCCCAGAAGTTTGAAGAAGCGAGATATATTTACAAATATTTATTTATATGTTTTTTCTTGCACATACTTGTTTGCTATTTTATAATTGTACTCCAATTGCAATTACGAATTACATTGTAATTTAATTGAATGATAATCTGAATTATAAATTACAATATGACTGAATTACAATGTAGCACAATTACTTAATTACTTCATTATGTAATTATAATTCCTGGAGTAATTCAATTGTAATCATGCGCAACTCTGTTTTAGCCATTGATTGTTGGTTAACTTTTAGATTTTGAGTCCGTTTTGGTTCAGCGTTTCGAGCATTTCGTTGTCGATCTTTTACATTTTTAGGTTAGTTTTACTTTTTGTAAAATCAACACCGATTTTCATTATTTGTGAGTACCGGGTGAGTCAAAATGACTTGCTCCTAAGTTTTTCTTATAGAAATATTGTAATTGTAAATACGTTTCCATGAGCAAAGTTTTTAATAAACTTCTCTGTCCAAGCAGATATTTAAACGAAACTGGTACGAAATCTAAACAAATGCAATTTCGTTGTTGCTATAAGGCAATGTTTGCCAGTTGCAGATCTTTTAAAATATTAAGAATATTTTCTTCGTGAATCTAGGCTCTTGAAAAAGGAAAATGAAACACGTTTATCTTTAAAAATAAGCTAGAAAATATTTCTACTGAAGCAAGCAGCATTTTCTAGAAAATTGAAAAATGTTTGTCTTCAAATTCAAGCTCCCTCTCCTAATTAAAACTCTGCAAAGACAAGCTTCCTCCCCCGATTAAAAACATGTACACTGAATTCTCGATATATGTCAACAACACGGGTCTTGCCAGTGACATATATCGTCCAGGAGACATACCGGCGCCGTGTTATGTTTACACTCCTCGCCGTCCGAAGCTTCTCGAGCTTTTTGGCCCCTCACGGGTATACCCCGCGGTAATAGGGATAATTCGGCGACATTTATCATCCAAGCATTGGCGACAAATATAGAGAAATAACTATATCTCCACTCAGACAAGACTTTTACTCAACCTAAAGAATTATTCTCACAGCAGATTTCTCCTGGAAAATAAAAACTGTTCTCCGAAAAAGACCAGCTCCTACGCATAAACAATTCAATGTCTCAACAATCAACTTCCACAACGGCAACTTCCTCCAACCGCAACAGAAAAATATTCCCTCCGACGCTGCAAACAAAATTCCAATTACTCACGTTTACAATCCACGAAAATGAATCAGCAAGGAATCTTGAGTCACGCGAAAAATTTCCTCGAGCATCAACGAGCGGAATGCTCGTTCCCCATTGGTAGTTGGATTTTTCATCGGACAGTTTCGCGGAAGGCGTGTACGGTCGTCCGGTCACGGAACGGTGCGATCTTGTCCGGCGATCGATCGTATTTAAATAAATCCATTAAACGGGGCACGCTGCGAACGTCAAACGACGGGGCTCGCAGAACAAGAGAGAAAGAGAGAGAGAGAAAGAGAGAGAGAGAGAAGGGACCCCATAGGTTTTTTTCGTTTCCAGGATCGGCCGGTGGCCGCCAGTATCACCGGCAGCCTCCTCCACCTTCTCTAATTGACCACGATCCGCGATCTTGCACCCCCATAGACCCATATGGGGGGGGAGGGGGGGGAGACCGATCGACTTGAACACCGATCGAAAAGAGAGGGGGTGAAAAGAGACAGAGGGTGTAGGGAGGAGGGAGGGGGTGGGCTGCGGGCGGGCGGGCCGCGATTTTTGAAATTTCAAATCCGGATTTGCGTTGCAGATGCAGGGAGCCCCTTCGGGGCAATGTCGCGCTCGCGGAGTATAATGTTTTCCTCTCAATTAAGCCTTAATTAAGTTAAAATTAACATCGTGGATTTCTCCCTTCCCCACGTCCCTTCCAGGGAGCACCCACCTCGAGTCCTCTCCAGCTTTGGGTGGCCTCAGCCGCGTACAATCCCGGCCAAAAATTATCAATTCGTTCTCATGGTACCCCTAGGTCTTATTCAACGCCAACGTCACACTACAGCCCCTAAAGCTACAAAACCGAGCATCTGAACCAAACAGAAAGAGAATGAAAATTATTTTCATCCAGGGGTAATTATCTATCATAATTGGACGCGGATTTCTGCCAAGAGACACCAAGGCTCTTTTGGAAACATATTTAAGACTACCAGGGTGTCCCACGATCAAAGACGCTAGACATATTAGGTTGCTAGCGCACTCTAGGGCTATACTAACAAGAGTATAGTCGGAAAGCATCATAAATTGCTATACTTAGGTGGTAGACCGAATGCTAGTGTTCCTCTCATAATTGGACGTCCAAAGGACGTTTGGTATTATTTCCAGTACCAAAGTTTCCCAGTATTGTTCAGTATACTCTAACTAGTACTCTAGACCCTGGAAGAGTGCGTTCAAGCAGATGCTCCATCATAAACGACGCTATACTTCGGCACTTTCTTGACTACTAATATTCCTCTCATAACACTGTCTCTTTCATTCAAGAGCCATCAAGGACACTTCAGAATACCAACAGACTCAGGACCATTTTTTAATAGACGTACTCTACCCCAAGAAGAGTGTAGTCAGAAAGCGTCCGATCATAAACGACACAGTGAATTCTCGATATATGTCAACAACACGGGCCCTACCTGTGTATCGTCCAGGAGACGTACCCGATTATGTTTACATTCGGGGCCCCTAACGGGGTACACCGCGCGGTAGTGGGAACAATTCCGCGTCGTTTATCATGCAGACTTTGGCGACATATATCGAGAAATCACTGTAGTTGGGTTCTAAGCTGTATACTATTGCTCTCAGACTGGAGTGTTTATTTTATTCAAGAAACGTGAAGGTTGGTTTGCGAGGTAGTTGAGACAATTCCGCGACGTTTATCATCCAGACTTCGGCGACATATACAGAGAAACTGTAGTTGGGTTCTAAGCTGTATACTATTGCTCTCAGACTGGAGTGTTTATTTCATTCAAGAAACGTGAAGGTTGGTTTGCGAGGTAGTTGGGACAATTCCGCGACGTTTATCATCCAGACTTCGGCGACATATACAGAGAAACTGTAGTTGGGTTCTAAGCTGGTTCTAAGATTGGTGTGCAAGGATATTTCAGAGTAGCGAGGGGGTCCCGGAATCATTTTCTACTCAGTGTACACTACTCCTATAGGCAAAGGATCCTATCACCATAAACGGTGCTATAGTTGAGTGGCAGATACCGGTGCAGCTCGGTGTGGACCGGGCAGACTTTTGAACGAGGATGTACGAGCTGGTGGCTAGCACCACCGCGAAGGTGTCCACCACCACCACTGCATACGTGTGGTATGGGTTCTACTGGGAATCGAAAGCCTTCAGATAAACCAGCCTTCATTAGGGCGAGGATGATCAGACAACGCGATGGCCAACGTTGCTGGCTCCCGCTTCTGGCTGCTGGCCTGCTGCTGGCTGCTGCTTCTGGCCTGCATGGGTGCTGTTGCTGATGCGCCAGGGCTGCCGGTGCGGAGCGGCAGCCTGCTCACCATGACACATAGACACATAGACACACGAGGATTGACCGTGGACACGGTGCTCCCAACAGTCCCGGTGTGTCCCCGTGTGTGTCCTTCGTGGCCTCTCGTCCTGTGTTCCTACTCACCGTGGGTCCCTTGTCCGGCCGAGGATTATGCTAAAAGGACACACGGGGAGCGCTTCCACGTCTCGAATTAGGAAGACGCTTCGCAACGTTTTATCACTACCGGAATTGTGGCCCCTCCGGGACCCTCTTCCCTCTGCCAGGACGCGTCAACCTGGGACCTTTCCTCTCTTCCTTCCCTCCCTCTCCCACCCTTTCTATCTCTCTTTCTCTCCCTCCCTCTCTCGCTCTCTGCCACCGCGTAATCGATGAATAAGAATCGAGTCAAGGGAAGACGGGACCGGAGAATCGAGCTGGTTCTTCTTTTTTCGGGGGATACCGAAGGGTATCGGTACTATGGCTCGGTCGTGTCAGAATTTAGGCGATTCTGATTCGCTGATTCTCTGGAATTGGGATGTTCGGGGCACCGAGGGTGAGCTGTAGTTGAGCGCTTGTTAATTAGGGCGCTGGGAATTGGGCATTGTTAGGTCCGAGGATTTTTGCGACTCTGGATGAATTGACGAGTTTTTTTTTTTTTTGAGGTTGTAGTAAATTCGTTTGGTTCCGGGGGGACGTGTTTCGTTTAACTGTCTAGTGGACTCGTTAACACTTTGCTCTACAATATCCAGAAATACTCGTGACGAAGATTCTGGACAGAGTCTCATAAATATGTTTGTTATTAGTAGACTGCGGATTTTATGCATTTATGATAAAAACGGGCAGGTCTGATTTAAGACAGTAAAAACTTTTCAAGTATTTAAATGTACGATTATATTATCTTCAACTGATTAAACATATTTAACAGGAAATTAAATATTTACTTCACCCAAGTTTGTTGCAATTCGGGCAGATTGTTTTCATTTTGCATAAAGGTCCGCAGTCTAGTTATTAATTCCCTTTAAACCGACATCAAATTCTATTTTGGCATGTTTAATGTTCTTCGAGAACATATAGGTATATGTTTCTCCTCTTTTTAGGAAATTACGAATTACAAAACAATTCTAATCACTGAAACCGTAAAATAAATCGTGGTGCAAGGGGTTAAGTAGGAGATAGAAGTCCGATAATGCTGAGTTCGAAAATTTTTCGGACCGCATGAAAATGAAAAAGTATGCAATGACGAATATGATCCTCGGAAGGTACGGAGGTCGCCATTTTATTACAGGGTTGTAAAAAAAGTTATACTTTTTCGAATATTTAGAACACAGGCTGCTCTACCGAAAACTGTAAAAGAATATGTGTTTCACCGATCGGTACAGAACTAAAGGCAAAACAAATGCTTTGCAAATAATTGATTACTTATGGCTACCCCTAATGTATCAAAAAGTCCAAATCATCAAGAGATTATTGTAACATTTTTAAATTTAACGTGGACCGAACTGAAGCAAACTGACACTCGTGGTCCCCGGAAGAGTTAGAAATCCCAATCACCGAAAGCTCGAAAACCTGAAGAAATCGATGAAAATCGAAAATGAAAGAATCGAGCAGAGCGAACCATCAGACTGCACGCAAAATCGTTTCTGTCCGAGTTCATCCTGCATGATCGGCACCGTTCCAGAAGAGCTCGAGTACTCGGCCGGCGAATCTTCGCCGCACGGTTCTAAGTTTGGCCATTTCTCAAACGGCCGGGGTTCCCGCTGTCGAGTATCTCAGTGCGGCAAGACAACGCTCCATCATCGGGCGGCGACTATTCAATCAAACTCTCGAAAGAGCGGTACCGGAACGAGTCCTCCGGGTCGGTCCGGTCACGTGTGGTTGCACGCAACGCGTCGGGGCAATGGTGCGTGCCCGTAAGAGTCCCTTTCGAACCATGGAAACCACGTTGGCTAAAGTCACGGTGCGGGCACGGCGTCGTTGCAACAGGGTTGGGAGACACAGACGACGGCAATTTTCCGGAACGTCTCGGTTCCACGATAGATTTCCAGAACGATTAGACTCAATTTCCTCCTTTTATCGTTTGCTCAGCTCCGCTCGGGCCCGCACGATTTTTATTCGATTCGCGGGGGCCTCGCCGGGTAATTCTATTGTTTTCACGGACTATTAAGTGGCCGGGTAATCGGCCGCTTCCGGTCGCAACGAAGGATGCCTCGTGAACCGAGTTGGAACTCGTCGAATGCAGGAAAGGGCGCGGCCCGGGCAGCCTAATTCCTTGAAAGATTAAGGAGAGGCATCGGGCCAGGCTCGCCTCGACCTCCATTCCGATGGAAGCCGACCTACCATGCTACACCCTGTACACCCTACAGCTCTCTGCGCACCGTGCCCTTCGGGGCCCCCATAACGCTCGTTATCCACGAACCGCGAGCGGCCTATTCCGCTTCCTTTCTCACGTCGTTTGTCCTCCCGCGCGATTCCCTCCGACCCGGGCCCGGCCACAATTATGATTTACGATCAATACTCTTTCTACTCTCTCGCGCGGGATATGCCTCGCACCCTTCGCGAGCACGCCCTTCGCCCTTGCAACCGAAACTATGATGGGCCATCGGCTCTACTTTCGGACCGACGGGCCCGTAAAACGCGGCGAAATTGAAATTCTTCCCGCGGAGAATTGGGTTCTGCTAGCGGCAACCAAATCCGCCCCTTGGGCCTGTTAACATTTTTACTTTTCTTTCAAAGCACAATAGAAAAAATTAGTTCTGTCTTGTTATTCTTCAAGACGTTATTACCTTACTGTTAGACTGCAAAATTACAACAACTGCAAGAAATACAAGTTTCATTCTCTTTTCAAATACTAGTTTTTCTCTATGTAAAAAATCACTTATTGTTAATCGAAGACTCTATCAAGCAATAGTGTAGGCCCTTTCTATATAAAAGTCTTGAAAACCGAGGCGTTCGCAAAGCTTGTACAGTGATTTCTCGATATATGTCGCCAAGACCTGGATGATAAATGTCGCGGAATTATCCACACTACCGCGGCGTATACCTCGTGAGGGTCCACAATGCTCGAGAGACCTTGTAAACATAACACTGCTAGGGTATGTCTCCTGCACGATGTATGTCGCTGACAAGACCCGTGTTGCTGACATATATCGAGAATTCACTGTATTTTGCTGTCTCGATTCCTAGACTTGCAAATAGGATGAGTTTAATTTTGTCACGAGATTTCCAGTAAATTGTCCGTTCCGTTTTCAATGTAGGTTTGTGTGACAGCTCTCGCGGGCTTTTTTGAAATACGTTTCGATGAAACGATGATTGTTGGGAAATCCGTGGACGGTTGATAGCGGGGATTATGAATGGGCAGGTTCTTCCTCGATTTCGCGTCTGGCCACAGCAAGTTCCTAGAATGCATCGACACACGTTAGCGCGTGTCGCCGGCGACATCGTGAGCAGAATGTCCACGACTGATTAATTTCGAACGTTTAACCTACATGCGAGTAGTAAGCGAAGGTCCCTGTCAGACAGCGCGTATCATATCTACAGGAACGTCAACCGTGCCACGTATAGGACCTGTCTGCTTCTTCGATCGAGCATCGATCGGTGACTCAATTATCGCTGCCACTTATCCCTCTTTATATTAACAGATCCATTAATATGCCTACACTGTCTTCCGAACTGGAAACATTCGCTGCTTTCGGAAACACAACTTGCAACGCATAGTCAATTCATTCCATCAATAACGTTGTAAATACTTTTCTTCAAGGTACACGGCTAAATAAGACCTGAAGCACAGGATGCCTTCCGAATTGGAATCATTCGCCGAGTTCGGAAACCTTCAGAAATAGAATTTACAAAGTATAGTCAATTAATTCCGTCAGTAATATTGTAAATTCTTTTCTTCAAGGTGCATAGTTAAGTAAGACCTGCCTTCCAAATTCGAATTATTCGCTGCTTGTGAGTTCTTAGAAACCTTCAGAAATAGAATTTATAAAATATAGTCAATTAATTCCGTCAGTAATATTGTAAATTCTTTTCTTCAAGGTACATAGCTAAAGCATATGCCTACACTGTGTTCCGAATTGGATACAATCAATTTCACTGATAATATTATAAATACCTTTTATTCTCCCAGATACAATCCAGATCTAGAGTAGATGAACAGTTTCATAGTCAAAGTTTCATAGTTATTTCCATTAATAACGCTACAATATTATATCTTTCCTCAACATACGTAAGATTCAACGAATGTCCTGGTCCAAATGTGGCTACTCTCTCCTAGAGTAATATTAACATTTAGGTATAATCGTGCACCAAAGAACAGTACAGGACTTTCAGAATAATCGTATGAATTATGGGAAAAATAATTGTCCAAAAGTACAGTAGGTAATTGGGACTGTCTTCGTCAATCCTTTCGATTCCTTCTTAAAATAATATAAAATATATCATAAAATTCTTCAGTGTCTCCACGAAGCTGTCCCCACAAGTATAATAACTAGACAGTGGATCTCTATGCAATTTCCCATTTTTATAATTTATTTTTGGAATTGAGTGAAGCATCTCTTTTGCCAATTGGAAGACTCATTCTAGAAAGATAAAACTAAGACTCTTCTTATTGTATTTTCCTGCACTCTGCAAAATTGTGTCCGCCATAAATGCATAAAGATCCGCAGTCTAATAATGACCATTCGACCTTGTCGAGACATACTTCTCTTACAAAATCCTGTAATACGAACGTCTATCTCAAATAAAAAAGAAATTTAAACGATCGAAGAATGTCTTTTCATAGTAACTGAAGCGAACGAAGAGAATATTTTAAACCGATACTAATCACGATCGATAGAGAATCATCGTCTCCGGGTCGCATGGCTCGGGGAAAATGGCTGCGACGTCCTTCGAGTTCGACCAATCCTGTTCAAATTTTCAGGAAATTCTCCTTAAACATCACGCAACATGATGTATATACCGATTTTTCAGAGAGACATAATTTGACACACAAGAAAAATCGTCGAACTTCTCTTATCTGTAACCTCTTCAGCTAGACATCGCCGCAATGAATAGTTAAAAATTCAAATAAGGTACAAATAAATTCATTCGGTTTCAAATGATTCGCACGAAACGTTCTGAACCGACGAAAATCTTGATTGCAACGACACTGTAGAGTTCAGTAGTCACCTGGCCTAACAGCTCGGAGCGCAAAGCTCTGAAAAAAGGGTAATTTAAACGGTCCTGAGATCAATTACTCTTCAGCATCGATCGCCTCGCCACAGAATCCCGATCCGGGACCATGGTGTATCTCTGCGTTCGCGTAAAAGTGCGGTGCTATAGTCTCTCTCGCAATCGCGGGAAGGAGCCGCGCGCGGCGATCAGTCCGCGACAAAGAGGAGTAGGAGAGAGAGAAAGAGAGAGAGAGAGAGAGAGAGCGAGAGAGAGATAGAAAGAGAGAGAGAGAGAGAGAGAGTGTCCGAAGAGAGGGAGAGCTTGTCCTCGGCAGCCCCTCGAGGTTGGTCGGAGGTGGCTCCGCCTCGTGTCCGCCTCCGGAACCCGATTGGATGGCAAATTCTCCCGCCTCGAGGCTCATTTGTTTATTAATGTTGTAATCACCCGCGTGATCCTCTTTTGTCCCGTTCCCTCCGTCTCTTCCACACGGCTCTTGTCCCGCGGAATGCGACCAGTTCCGTCTCGCTTCTTGCCGTCCTCGTCCTTCAACTCTCTCTCTCTCTCTTTTTCTCTCTCTCTCTCTCTCTCTCTCTTTCTCTCTCTCTCTCTCTCTCTCTTTCTCCGTCTGTTTGCCCCTTCCATCCCTCGAACGCGAGCAAACACTCTCTCCCTCAGCCCTCATTCTCTTTCTCTGCGTTATCGCTCACGGTCTCGCTCATTTTCTTCCTCCGCCGTTCCCCGCTTCGTTCAGGGAGACTCTTCTTCGTCTCTCTCTCCTCTCCACCCATCGTCGTCGTCGTTGTCGTTGTTCCCCGGCGATTTTCTTTCGTCCTTTTCTTCAGCCGCGGGTGGCTCCTTTTCCACCCGAGTTCGCGCCGCTTCTGTCCCTCTTCCTCCTCTTGTCTCTCTATCTTTTGTACCGAGTCTCCTCCGCTTCTCCGCTGTTTCGTCTGCTTCTTCGTCGTGGTCTCCTCTTCGTTCTCCGCCTCCTCCTCCTCCTCCTCCTCCTCCTCCTCCTCCTCCTCCTCCTCCTCCTCTTCCTCCTCCTCCCGCTGCTCCCCCTCCTCCTACTCCTTCAGACTGTTGCTCTCCACCGGGCCGAGAACAGTTCTCTTATTCTTATTCCCTCTCGTTTTGCTCGCTGTCGATCGCGGTTCTGTTCGAATGCGCTCGTCGAATTTAAACGCGCCTCGGTGTCTTGTACCGCTTCGTAAATGAACGAATGCCGTGCCCGCCGCTTTATTGCGCCCGGGAATCGCTGTTAAACGATCATTTTCTGAGCTTTCATTAGCTTCCCGTCGGTCGTCCTCTTCGTCGTCGTCTTCGTCGTCGTCGTCGTCGGCAACCGGCCCCGTCCCGAGAGCAGGACCACGACGGTTAACGATCTGCCGGGATGACCGATCCTAGCTGGAATCCTCCGGAACGAATACCGGAGAACCCGCTCGATCCCGCCGAGCGATTAAACAGAGCCGCCATTTTTCGAAACGGTTTTACGCTCGTTTCGGCGGGAATCGCATCTGCAACGCCCAACGATGACGGGGCATGCTCGAGCATTTTCCACGCTGGTTTCCACTGATAAAATGATCCCGAGTCGGACCTTGTCTCGGCCGAGGAACATTCTTTCAATTGAGTCCACCACGGCCGCCATTTTTAGGCGGTTCAGGGTACTCGCGGAGGCCGCGCGGTTTCTTCAGGATTTTCTACGTTATTTTGTACAGATTCTGTACCAGTTTCGAATCTTTTTTAGATCCCATACTAGTCGAAAAATAGCCATTTTT